>BMAU01016085.1:0-120000 GCA_019973935.1 Trichonephila clavipes
AGAAGCACTGATGTAACAACATTTAAAAGAAATAGCCTTCAACGAAAGAATTAGTGAATGTTCGCGGATAGACCCGTTATAAGTATAATCTATTTTCCTTTTAAAACTCTTTGTCTACTTGTAAGTTTTAATGATGATTACATTGCGAGATTAGATTAATTTGAATTAACATTGGTTTAGATATAAGCAGCGAGTTACAAAGGACAAATCTCAGAAAGCGCGTGATCTGCTTGATTTCTATTTTTTTATATGGGTGCTGCACCTGTTACCATTGGATACACAAAACAAATACATCTTATTAAAGTGATCGATAATCTGAACCACCAGCATTATATTTCTCAATGTTAAGCCTATAGCTGCATCCTTACATCGAGGCATAGAAAACGTCCTCTTTGAACAAGGTAAAACCAGACCTCATATTGCCCATCATGTCCTGATGTTCCCCAACATAGATGGTGTTGAACATTTCCCCTATCAGCACATTCTCTGGATCTCTCACGCATTTAAAACATCTACTCACGAATAGCTGAAAGAATACTGTGCCATCGCTTTCCAACCACTTCAATTGGTGAAGTTGAATCGGTGAAGGTGACTTGGGGTAGCATGTACTGACTTACCACATCTGTCTTCGTAGCCCAATTTGACTTTGTATTATATTTTTCTGAAGCCTGTACAAAATATAGTCTCTTAATATTTTTAAAAAAATCTCTATTATATATTTTGAATTTCAGTTCTATTTAACAATACAAAGCTATACAAATTCCTCAAGTGGATATATTTAATTGAATAGGCATAATATTTTTCTTAGCAGATATAAAACTGTATTAAAAAGCACTGAATACTTAGCGTATGGAAGTAAGTTCACGATATTAAAAATGTTTCCTACCATACAATTTTTAAAGGAATTATCTGTAGAAGCAAGTATGCAGCTGCAGCCTTACTTCTAACAAAAAAGTGTCTCATAAGAAAAAAAAAATTAATATATAATACTACTTATCATCATTCTTGCGTAGGAGTTCCCCTAGTAAATTGGGATAGAAATTTGGGACATTTTTCAAACATTTATAATAAATGGAAAAAATATTGCCTTCCTACAAAAAGTAAAGGTGATTACAAGCATAAGAAACTCTCGAACTTGACATCAAAAACAATATCAAAACTTCTAACCAACAAAATATTTCAAAGCAAACATAAAAATAAGAGCCACCTCCCCCTAAGACGTTTCCGAAGCAAATACTGAGCATCAATTTTGATGATAAGAAAACTAATATGTTATCCACATTTCATCCTCCTACCTATCAATTTTACAAGATGATATTGGAAACTCGTACACTTAAAATCAGGAAAAAGTTTTCCTCTTTGCTCTAAATAAAAGGGGGAAAAAAGAAAAGAAAGAGACTATTTCTAAAAAATAACTAATTATTCAGCCTACTTTAGTTCAAATCATTCCTGTTTTGTTAATACCAAGACAATTTCCTCAGAAGGTACAGAAATTTAACAGAATTCTGGAATAGTTCCGTTCAACCAATTATTTTACATACATCAATTATGATGTGAAAATCAATGAGAGTCTGTTCAAAAATTTCCATCTCATATTTTACTCTATTATTTTGACCGTTGTTTTGGAGTTGAGTATAGGTAAAATTGCATTGCTTTTGAATTTATAAGTCCGTAATTTTTACACCACAGGTAATAAAAGAAAGTTCTCTATGTAAGAGAGACATTAAACAACCAATGAAAACAATTTCTTTCAAAAACATAAGTGTTTAAAAATTTTAATGTGCTTAAATAATTTAAAAGGAGCCACACAACCTGTGAATCAGGGATTTCCTACTGTTTAACGTTATTAAAATTCCAACCTAGCATTAGTAACTTTAAGCATTCTTTCGGTTGAAATCCTTTTAAAACTGACTGAATAGAATGTATAATGAATTTGTATAAACACACATTAAATGTTTATTATTCTACCTACACCAAGATTTTACTGAAATTGAATTTCTTCCGAAGTCAGCAGTAAGCTGAGAAATAAGTGTTGATAGAAACGATGGTATTCAGATTGGTTTAATTTTAACCAATTCTTTATATAGCTACACGATTGTAATTGTTAACTAATCGAGTATTGAGCCTTTGGATACTGAAACAAGGAGGGCGTATCAAATGAAACACTTAAATCTTTATTTTCGTATATCAGATTTTGGAAAGATATTCCTTTCCAATGTTGGCGCTCTATTAGGTTGGTGAATATGAAATTTCTAAATTTTTAAGTGAATATATAAAACTGCATCTTTTTTTTCAAAGGGGTTGTTTATTAAATTAAAATATACTTCATTTCAATTAATGCATCTTTCCCAACAAGATTTTAATGCATAGATGTCTGTCGTAAGGAAATTTTGTTTTTTAGAATCAATCAACTCTGATATGGAGCTTTTCAGTCTCATTTTCATATTGCGTTGACAAAAAATTCGGTGAATTATAAGGGTACTGTACAATTTCATATTTTACTTCATTTGATTTCGCAATTGTTTCGAATGATGTATTCTCCAGAGCGTTGTCGCAGAGAAGTATTAGGTGATGCCGATTAAGAAGTGATGGGTTATAATTTTAATGTTTTTATGCACTTCATCAATGTACTTACTGCCAGTATATTAGATGCAGTTAGGATCGTTTCAACCACTGATTTTAGATCATTATTTCTCACAGATATTTTGTGTCTTCTAAGTGGTTCATTTTAGAGAGAAAAATCACCAGGCCTAAATTTTTTAAACAGACATTGCACTTTTCGACTGTTAACAGTATTCTCCCTAAATGACTGGTTTATATTGTGTTCACCTTTTTTCAGAACGATTACCGTACTTATACTCATAGGAAAAAACTAAAGTAATATCGAATGAAAAAAAAATTCATATCCTTACCCAATTCAACACAAATAACAAAACAGAACACTTTAAAAAAACTATTCTTCGTTGAAATGTGGCTCTAGCAATGAAAAAAACGACTATAAAATATGCTGTACCAAAAACAAAGAAACATTGAAAACGCATAAAGAAAATTCGCATATAAAGAAAATTCAATATTTAATATGTTCTAACTACTTTACTACACTTTATTTTATATGAGTAAGAATAGAGCTGAGTTGAATGGATGAGAATATCACGAAATTTAAAATATACGTCACTAACCAGTTACGGCTACATAAGAAATATATAAAGAAAATACACATAAATTTTAGAGAAATACATAAAAATGATATATTATGCATGAAATTATCTATTTATGTATGTGAAGACCTCTAATCAGTTATATGCCAAACTAGTGCTGCTTCCCTAAACGTTATTTGTGTCTTTAATCATGATGAACCATAATACTTTAAATTAAACAAAAAGATAAGAGTCTAAAGTAAATTATCATATTAAAGAGTTTGGATACAAAAAAAAATTGAAAGCTGGAAATATCAGGAGAGCTTTTTAAATTAAGGTTTTAAATATTAGTGGCACTATGTGAACAAGTGTAAAATTTCTGAATGTACAAAACAATAAAAAGTGCTGGTGCGTGTGTGCGCCCTCTATCGGCCATCTGTACCCTTCGGCAAAAGCTGAATGACTATTGACAAAAGATGGCATAAGTAATAATTGTAAACACCGAAAACAACTACTGTTTGTAATTATAACTGCTGAATAGTTTTACGTTAAGTTTCTATTAAAAAAATAATCTAGACTTATATACCCACATATCTTGTTCCCCTTTCAAACAATTGGACCTTGTAAATTTTACATTTTGAAAAAAAATAATATTGAAAATAAAACGATTCATTATAAAATAAACATTATCGTTTTTTTATATTTAATATGAATATTGATTCAATTTTTGTAGAAAAATTATAGATATCATTGTATCATTAAAACATAATTCAAATTAAATAGAAAAAATAGAGTGATACTAGCTACAGATAGTATCGTAATATAGAAAATGCCGCAATTCAAACATGCCATTTCCTATCAAGTACTGGAGGTATTTAAAAATAAGGAAATAAGTGTTTCCTTTTAATGTAATTCCTGGATAATTTAATTATTTGGATAATGCCGGATAATTATTTTACGATTATATGTATATTCCTACAATTTATTTTTTACATCTCAAAAATCTTGCGTAATTGACATTAAATAATTAAACACAGAATCAGCCTTATGAAATGTTCAATTAAAACTAAATTATTAACTACAGGAATGCTAGGCATAGAAACAAGTTGTAGAAGCCAAATGCTCTTCATACCATGTATCAATTTGTTCCTAATTGATCCAAAAAGTCACACTCACTCGTGTTGTGTCATACGCTTTTGTGACAGCTGGTATGATATTTATGCCATAAGATGAAAGGTGCACACTTATTTTCTTTTTATAGCAAATAAATATAATTATCATGTTCAAAAATGTCTTCTCAAATTCCTGTGTTTTTTCTGTGAATGTATTTTGACCTCATCCAAGAGGTAGTATAAATTTAAGGGAGAAAGAGAATTCAATAGATTGGAATTTTCCATTTTTTAATAGCATATAGAACGTTAAATTTTAAAATAATTATATTTAGCTTACTTTTTTCATCTGGATTTATTTATGAACTATTTAGAAACAGATCAATTTGCACAAAAGTCACAAAAAAAATCATGCATTTAAAGGAGAATCGTTTTCATTTGATTGCAGTAAAATATTGATAAAATAGTATGAAATCAAACATGGACTTTTTCTGAATATAAGTATTAAAAGTTTAAAATATTAAACGCAATTAAATAAATAATAAAGTAATACATTTTAGGTGACGACTTTAAAAGAGATTTATGAATAAATCAGCTTGTATACGCGAAATTTCGCAATATGGTGCATATTGCACCAATTTTTTTTAAAACATTTTTTTTCTTTGAATAAATTGAAAAATATTTATCAATGATTCATTTTTTTCTACACCACAATGCTTTCATTACTTTAGCTCTATTGATAATCGTCATATAATTTTCAAAATGTATTTTACAAATGAAGCTTCACTCATACTTCTATTACTGATTTTTTTTTTAAAAAAAAGGTACAAAATAAACAAATAAACAGATAAAATTTGAATGATAGATTTAGAATAATTACCTATTTATTAAAAAATGTTGATTGTTAGTTCATATTTTGTATTAAAATGTTTATAAATAATTCATTTTCAGAAGAAAAAAATATTTGTGCCATATGAAATCAATCAATATATTTTTTAGATGAGAATAAAGAGGGATAACGGAAATGGATGAAATTCAGAAGCAATAGCTGCTAACAAAGGGACTTCCGGCATATAAAACTTACTTTTTCAATTATTTGCAAAGCTATGTGTAGTCAGACCATGACCCCAAACAATGTGTTGTTCATTCTCTTAGCAGTAGAAATCGCTGAAGCTCATAAAGTAATAAAGAAGGAAAAAGTTTAATATCCACCCTCCTAGTATTAAAAAAAAGTTCGAACCTGCTATTAACTTTGTGATTTTTTTAGATCAAATGATGTTCTAAAAGCAATAACGAATGGGGAACAAAGATCTTGATTGATTTTCGATCATCCTTTTTTTAAAAACTGACACAGTTAAGATGCATCTGTAGCTTGATCTAAAAAAGAAACTGTACCAAACTAGATATGAAGACGACAAATAATGACATAAAAAATAAGACTCCATGAAAAAAGTCACAAAAACTTCCTATAGGGGTGTTTATGGAACTGTCCAATGCAAAAAGTTTTACAAAGGAAAAGAAAAAATAAAGTGAAGTGAATTAACAGTGAATTATTAAGTTGTATCCACTACATTCAATTGTACTGTAATTGGACTCCATTCGGCAAGACCATCGCTCTCAGAGTTCTCACCGTGCATTATATGCAAAGCCTACAGCTATAGACAACATGTCACAAAGAATATTCTACACTGTCGGTGATATGTGTATCAAGAATGTTTCCTTATAATCCATCGATGATTACAGTTGCAACACATGTTGTCACTTCTTTGACACAGTTATAAGTCTTTTGTGTAGGTAAATGTTCATCTTAAGTATTCCTTTCCAAGCATTAAGCGATAAAGTCCCTTTACGCTGTTTCTGTGGCATTCTAAGCTCACTAAGTACTATGGAATATTTAGATAATATAGCTTAATTAATATAATGCACGTTCTAATAATGTTAGTCACATTTTTACTTGAGTTGGCTCACTTTAGCTAAGAACATTCTTAGCAGCCGTTTATATGTTTTTATAACCCAAAATACTGGTGCGGTTATCGCATATGAAAGCTTAAATTTGGTTTTTTTATTTCACGCCCACGCTTTATGCTGATTTTTGGTTTGGTAGGCAATTTTTAATAATTTTTTCCACAGAATCATACTTTTCATATCATCATAAGGCTCCATACAAAATATAGTGCCAAACCAAAAATGGTTTTTTAGATCAATCTCTAGGTGGCTCTGGATAATGTCAGTTTAAAGAAAATCACCCAGTTGATCAACTATCATATAAAGGTTAAAGAAAGAGCTATATAACTTAAAAGACGGTGAATAAATTGAAATATACATCAAACTAAATATAGAGGTTTTACATGGAAATATGCAATAATTATAATAAAAAAACCCTATACGTACTTTAAAGTATTGCAGTAATAACGTTTCAATTTTTAGCGCAATTTAAACTCGCTTGATAAATTGTAATAACGCATGCAACTTATTCGATTTATATAAAAATAGGATGAATTTTACACGCAGTATAATTTCACTTATTTTAAATTACTTAAAAGAATATGCAACATATTTCATCGTCCTATGCAGAGAATATATATATCGCAAGAATCTCATTCCTGTTTTTTAACGAATTTGAAATTCGAAAATATATTTCTTCTAATGAGTAGACATTCACAAAGAACCTGATTTCTCGAAATCGTCTCCCTAGAGTGATGTCTCGTTTACAGAGGCATTATACTTAGTAAAAAAATTCCCATATTTAAGTTATTAGACCAATAGCCTTGCTATGTACTAGCTGATATACCCAGTCTTCGCACGGGTGAACTGAAAAATTAAACAACACAGATTGAAGGATAAAGAAGTTTTTAATGAGTTGATTTTACGTGAATTGCAAATTAAACAAATAAAGCTTTTTGCATATCTCAGCTAAACAAAAAAAAGAAAGAAGAAAACACCTTTGTTAAATTTTAAGTCTATAGATCTAATAGCAGATAAAAAGGGTTTTTTTATTTATAACTCCCCGTAACACTCTTGAGGGTCGATTTTTGAAAATACCTCCCTAAGCGAAAGTAACACATTGTTAAAAGTTTTGTGTAATGAACGCATAAAATAGTGTAAATAATTTATATCTGACAGTGTAACACATTAATATTACATTCTCTTGTATTTATTTAATGTTAAAATTATAATATTCGCAAGCAACGCCAGTTCTTAAATTATAATGGCGATTCAATGAAAAACATAGCGAAATGTTAACGATAGAGTCAAGTTGGCAAATGTCTAGCTACTTTCATAGCTCGAGCTTTATTAGAGCTTTGTAAGGCCCGCTGTGTAGGGGAAGCATGCACGTTAATCCTTTATCCACTGCATTATAATTTACTGCAGCTTTTTTCATGCAATATTTTTTGGATCACTACATTGGAAAATAAGGGATATACATAAACAAAATACTCACTTTGAGAAATTTAATCCGTTAGAGCTAATAAATTAATTAAAGATATTCCACTGTAAAACATTATATACATCTTTCACTTAAAATAAATAGTTAAATCGTTTTCTAAGGTCCTCATTAACATACAAAAACATAAGACACTTAAATTTTGACATAAACTATTTTTTCGGGACAAAAAGAATAATCTTTGCAATACGCTGAAAACGCAATATCTGCTATAAAAATATTCGCCTTCCCCGCTAAAATACTCATCATAGAACCCGTGCTGCCATATATCTTGGAAGAGTGGATTTCAAAGAATATTCCTGCTAAGTATTGGTAGAATATTCCTTCTAAGTTGGTGTGCTGTGTTAGTAAGGAGAAGGGGGTGCCAGGTCAGGTGTCGTCCATGTCACTTGATCATGGTTCAAAATTACGTGGTCCGTTGCCAAAAGCCCTCGTATAGCTGAACAGTGCGACATTAATATTCACTCACTCCAAAAAATACAGTACAGTAGTTATAATTATTTTTATACTTAAAAATACAATATCTGCCTATTCAATTAAAATTATAGCGTTATAATTAACTACTAACCACAAACAAATTTTGAAAATTTGTCCAAATGATGTAGTGTGAAAGATAAAATTTATTTACTTTAAGTACCAGAACCGATAAAAGCATTTATTTTGAAAAAAAGATCAATTTCTTACTACCAAATATGCATAAAAAATCATAAAAAAACATTCAAATAAAGAGTACATTCTGATGTATAAGCTATATTTCTGTAAAGTTTCATTAAAATCCATTCATTTGTTCTTGAGTGAAAGACGGCCAAACATCCTCACAAACTTTCGCATTTATAATATAAATCTGTATGTTTCTTTATTGATTTAAACTACGCCAAAAAATGTAATTTGAGGAAATTGATTCCGAAGGGTGGAAGATCACTAAAAATAAATATACTACCGTTTTATACATTGAAATCGGGTCTTTTTTTAAATCAAAAGGCAAAAATTGTAGGAATAATGTTCGATACATTAAAAACTTGATGATATGTGAATAAGATAAAAATAAATTAAAAACAGTACTACAATTCAATATAATGGAAAACCCAACGAAAAGGGACCCTAATGGCTATTTTCATAAATTAGGGGAACCGGAAAGCGATTTCGTTTTTCTACATTAAATTCAAATACATGAATGTTTACTAAGTTTTTAGTTTTATTCAATTATGTCATCATTCTCTCTCTCGTTGTAAACAACATTTTGCCGTCTACTGGGGAAATCTTCAATAGAGGATCGATAAAAATCAAATGATTTTTGAGCAAAATATCCAGAGATGGTATTTTAGACATCGTCCAAATTTTCAATCTTTTTTTTTTACCTCTGAATAAATGGAAATCCGTTGGAACAGTATTGGGCGCTTATGAATGGGGAGACTATAACTCCCATCTCAGCTCGTTGGTTCACCTTGGCAGAATGGTCTTTCATAATCAAGTTTCAAAACAACACCTTTTTTGTTGGCAATATCCGAGAACTTTTCAATTAAAGATAGATTTACTCGATCCACTTGTACGCAGTAAAGATCTGCATTCCCATTTTGTCCAAGTTTTAGCTCTTCAAAATGAACATCCCGTTAATTCTCTAGAAGCGCATTTGGGGAGAAATTCACTGCGGTTTGCGTCTCGGACTTTCATAGAGGAATCATTTTTCATCTCCAGTTATCAAAAAATCAAAAATTATTTCTGTAGTGTGCCACTGAAGCAACAAGTTGCATGTGGTGGATTGGTCAACTTTGATTTCTACAGACAGATTATGCAGAATCCAACGATCTGATCTTTCTAGTTTACCAATCTGCTGCAAAT
This sequence comes from Trichonephila clavipes, assembly GCA_019973935.1. NCBI lineage: Eukaryota > Metazoa > Arthropoda > Arachnida > Araneae > Nephilidae > Trichonephila > Trichonephila clavipes. The sequence continues at coordinate 9,531 of BMAU01016085.1, forward strand.
GCTCTTGTATGGTCGACCAAGTTGGCTAACACTGATTGACAGTTCATAGATTATCTGACATGGATTTACCTCCACTTCAACCATTAACATGGAATATTTTATTTAAGGAAATATATAACATTTATCGTTTAGATGCCAGGCTTTGTAAATATGCGTGTTGGCTATACAACTATTGTGTAGTAAGAGTGTTCGCATTTGAGTCAAGAAAAATAAAATTAATTAAAGTCAAACATCTCTTTGCACTCATGGCATTTAATCCTTTGTCTACCGACGGTACTTATAAGTACCACTCACTTTAAAATTACATAGAATAGCCATTTTTACGAATACTCTGATGTTACTTAGCAGGAATATTCTTTTAAATCCACTCTACCAACATGGGTTCTATGATGAGTGTTTTAGCGAGGAAGGTGCATATTTTTATAGCAAAAATTGAGTTTTCAGCGCATTGCGAAGATTGACATTTTTGTTTCGAAAGAATAATTAATGTCGAAAGGTAAGTGTCTTATTTTTTTGCATGTTAATGAAGACCTTAGAAAACGATTTAACCATTTATTTTAAGTGAACAGTATGTATAATTAATTTTACAGTTGAATATCTTAAATTATTTATTTAGCTGTAACGGATGAAACTTCCCAAAGTTGAGTATTTTGTTTTTTATGTATATCCCTTAGTTTTCATTGTATTGATTCAAAAAAAAATATTGCGTGAAAAAAACTGCAGTAAATCATAATGCACTAGATAAGGGTTTAAAAGGACTTAAGAACTTATGAAAAAAAAATTTATGTATTTAAAATTATATTTTAGCATTTCATATAAAGTTCCTATTCTAGAAAATGATACAAGAGGAAGTTTTTTGTGTACAATATTATTATTTCATATTTCACACAATTTTAAAAGTTTATTTTTTAAAAAAATTTTAAATTTTAAAATATTATTCCTTTTGTATTTATAATTATTTTGCCTGTATTTTTCATAATATTTCTAAAAAATTTTTAAACAATTTTAGCGATCTATTTTACAATAACGTAATTAGTTTTGGAGGAAAAATATAAATTGTTGATATGTGTGTTAAAATTCAACAAAATACAATATATTCCCTACATTTTATTTTTTTTAAAAAAATGTATTCAGTCTCAGGACTAAAATTGCAAAATTTTCTATTTTTTGAAGAAAATATATGTTAAAGCCTCAACATTTTTGAGTATTTTGATACCAAAATTTTGTTGATACTGTGAAAACTTCCGAGAAATAACTAGTCAAAAAACCCTACCTTTTTTTATCTTCAACTGCATTTTACTCAAAACAAAACATTTTAACTTGCACTCAGGATTTCTCAGAAACTATTTATGATATCAATTTGAAATTTCATACACGTGTTAAAAAAAGGCTTTTCATAACTTACACAACAATTTTCAAAAAAAAAACAACTAATACATTTTTATTTGAATTTTAATTATATTTTTCTTAACATTTTAAAATTTTTGTTACAATTATATTTAAAAAATTTTTTTCTCTAATTTTCTTAAAAGTTAGTATAACTTCAAAAGGGAACATTTTAATGCGAAGTAAAATTAGTTTTCTAAATTTTGAACTTCAGAATCCTGCGCTGTGAAAAATACTGATTTCCATATTTTTAAAACATTGTCCAATTTATATTTCTTTATACTTTTTAAAATATTTCTCAAATTATCTGAAAATTTGAGAAATAATGTAAATATATATGATTATCATGTGGTAAACATTTCAAATTATTGTTTTGTTCTATAGCTAAGTTTCATTGGTTTGAAGAAGGATATTTTTTTCGAGTGCATGGATATCTGTTAAGAATCCTGAGACGACTTAACAGCAAAATGTATCCCTAATTTTGTTACATGCATTACATGTACCACACAGGAAAAATTAGAAGTGAGTGATAAATAGTTAATGAAAGAGTAGCATTTTGAATGCAGATAAAGACTACTTTAAAGTTTATAATTCTGAAAAAATATTTATTATAAGCTTAAATAAACATAAAATACTACGTTAAAATATAAGATAAATATTTTTTCTTAAAATAATTGTCTTTTTTATATTATTTGAACCTAATATTTATAATCTCTTTTTCGAGAGGAATAAGGAAAAAAACTCAGGGAAATTGCTTTTTTTGTTAATAAGGAAATAAGGAATAATTGATAAGGAAATAAGGAATTGTTAATAAGGAATAATTGAATAAAAAAAAAAAAACTCAGGCAAATTGCTTTTTTTGTTCTGTCGTAACAGAAGTTTTAAAGTTTTTGCTTCACATAATGCTGAAATATATTTTTATGAAAAACATATGATGAATTAGAATAGAAATTATAAAATTATTAATACAAAGTACCTTTCTTGAAAAAAATTTATATGAACACATTTCAAATGATAAATAAATAATACATTTATATAAGGCTTCGGAAATATCTAGCTTTATTTGTAACACATTTTTTTTAGTTATTATTTCACTTTTAGAAATAGCTTCTTTGTTTTATCAAAAAGCTTTTTTTATCTAAATGAGGAGGGGGAATTCCCCAAGTTGTTTGTTCACATTTTTCAATTGAAGTTTTTTCCAACTTTTAGTTTTCAGGCATAGATAAATGGTACCTTAATCAGAAGATAACAATGCAAAGAATATAAATAAATAAAAACTTTAAAAATATAAAATTTTATGTCATTTTTAAAGGGGAAGTCCCCTTAACTAAATGTGAAGAGTCAAAGAATTTAAAGAAATGCATACTACCTATAAGGGTTGATTATGTCTTAAAGAAGTAAAACCTTACAAAAATGATTGAAAAGCAAGAAATTATCTTTTTGAAAATGCTGGTTGGGACAAACTAATAAAATACGTTACTTTTCTTACAATGATAGTCCCACAAATCAAAAACGAGATTTTATTGCATTCCTGAGTTGTATCGTTTTATTAAGAATAGATATTTTTTGACATTGAGAAAAACTGAATATAAAATAGTAAAAAAATCCTTATATATGACAAGAACAAAAGAGATAATTAACGAAAGGACTTACAAGAATTAAAATTGCTCATTCATTTTATTCACATAAATGATAAATTAAACGAATGAAGATTGATTATAAATTTGTACATATTATATTACTGTTTTTATTTATATTCCTAACTTAAGTAACTTTAGAAATATAAAATACAAATAGAAAGTTGCATATTATAGTGCGTTTATGCTTAGCTTTTTGAAGGACGAATACTAATTGTTTTCGTTTCAAAGTTAATATTCATTTCAGTTTAGTTATTATATTTATCAGAAATAAATTTTTCTTTAAACACGTATAATATTACGGGAAAAATTATATATTTTATCTTGAATATATAAATATTAAAAATACTTCTCCCTCGCAGAATCACAACAACTTATCAATTTCCACGCTTCCTATTTTTAGAAATTTTCCTTCTAAAAGAGTATTTATAAATATTCCTATTGTATTCTGTTTATCTCGTTAAGCTATTTCATAAGTTAAAAAAAACGTAATTCTTAGAGCTACTTTTATACAAACAGGAATTCATTTATTAGAACCTATAATGCGGATAAATAAGTTAAATTCGAATGAGAAATATGCCTAAAAGGATTAATTTGCGAAAAGTTTTAATTACCTCTATTTAGTGAGAGAAAGTAGTATTTATATATATACTATCAGTCTTGGAACAGATTATAAATCCCTAAAAAGTGCGCATTTAAAAAAATTAGTAAATAAATCTCTTGGAACCCAAGAGGGCTTTTTTTCCCCATTATTAACATAAATTTATTTACCAATAATTTTTCACGCATGCTAACGCAGTACATTGCTTCTCCCATTTATTAAGGTTCAATAATTCATTTTAATCTCAAACAATAGAAAACACAACCAATTTTAAAGCACTAATTATGTCTCAAATATTTATCATTTATACACTTTTCTTTACATAAATTCGATAATTTAAGAGAAAATTAAAAATCATGTCAAAGAACTATTCACTGACCGAAAGATAAGTCTGAAGAATAGATTTTGTTGTATTGTGAGTGTGTGGAAATGAAATGAATAATTACTTGAAAGTGTTTAAGATTTAATTCTTTGTGCTTTTATCTGTCTTTTCTAAAGACCGCAAATCCCCACGTTAATATTTTCCTCTTTTGAAAATATGTCTTTCATTTATCGAGTCTAATGAAGAAAAATACCCTAATAAATTACGAATTAAGAGGATTATTTCTCAAATATTGCGATTTTAAGTAATTCCTATTGAAATGTTTCAATAAGTTGAGAAGCAGTGTGGTTCTGTTTCAATTAACTCTCCATTAGACGCATGAATTTCTCATGCATAAGAAAAGTAGTTTCCATGGTGAGTCCACACCGTGGATTGGAGCATAACCTTCCATCACTCATCGTAAGATTCAGGGTCAATTATTACTGTGACTTCTTCATATTTCGAGTGGCAGGGGTCATTGAATCTGATGGATACAGCGCACCGAGCAACGTCACTTTTTATGACTTTGTACTTTTTTATTAAACTTTATCTTTTTTTCTGGTAAAATAGTGTAGTTTTCAGTTTTATACAAAAAAAAGTTTGAAAGAACTATTTTTTAACTTCTCTATGATAGTTTTTTTTTTATTGAGAGTTGAGATGCATCTGAAAGATGCCGCGTGCTAGCCAGTGACTGTATTTTATCCAATCATCAATGTAGCTGGAATAAACTCCCAAAATATTTATATGGGAACCAAAATTACTCAGATCCTCGTGCAGATATCTAGGAAAACTATATCACGAGTTTTTGAAGGAGCACCTGGGAATACGGTCCAAGAGCACATGCCTCGTTCATTTTGATTCAGGATTGAAGAAATATCTGATGTACAACACCTCATTCAAGACAAAAACTTAAGAGAAAATTCACTAAGAATTTGGTACTGTTACCTCTTGCCAGGACATTGGGAATATATTTTTAAAATGTGTAATGAATGAAATGTGTAATAAACATCATGTGCTTTGAACATTGTAAGAGGTTATTTGTAAAAAGTCTCTGTAACAAGGTATCTTAAAATGTAAGCAGTGGTGACGCAGTGATAACTAGCCATTATCTTTTTGATATTTTTTCGCTCAAATAATTGGCGCAATTTCTGACTATATTTTAAATATTATTTTACGTCAAATATATTTTCACGTCACATCTTACCAATAAAATGATTAAATCATCTTCAAACGTAAGTATGAGGTGATGCATCTAAACACGTCTATGGATGGAACTTTTTGAAGCGCGCCTAGCAGAGGCTTAAAAGAATAAAGGGAAATATTCTTCTTCAATGGCTCAACAGCCTTGGCCTTCTCCAGGAATTTCTACTTTTGGCAACTGTTTTTTAGTTTTTAACCTGTAAGATATTAAGACCTTTTTCGGTCTGATTCAAGGTCTTTTCCCATAGGCTTTGTCAGAAATATATTCTTGCAACAACAATGTTTATTTATTGTAGCCAGATAGAATTATATTGGTGTTTTTTAAAATAAACTAATTTTGCGATTAATCAGAAGTGCATATTTTTAAGGAATCATAATAAGAATTTTAAAATGAAGGGAGAAAAATGTAAAGTTAGTAGGAGTTGATGTTTTTTCTTTCTGAATTTAAATTGTAAAAATTCTATATAGTAGCATTAAAATACTAATGTCTTTTCTAATGAGAAACCCGGCTCGGAAAATGTTCCAGATAATTAGTGCAATTCCTTTTCATCATTATTCAATGAGTGCCCCCATGTTTAAATAAATGTTCTCTATAAAATTGTGAGATCGTAAGTTCCAAAAATTCTGTTTAGAGCTCTCAAAGTCAAATTTTTTGCCGTGCTTTGACTTTTTTGTCGAACATGTTAAGCGGTTAAAGGAAATGGTTTCGGGATAAGCAGGTTGTTTTAGCTGGGATTTTTCTTTTGATTTAATTTAATGACATAAATGCTGTGCACACACAACACTGGTTTACCTTTTTTCCAACATTTCTAGAACATTTTGGGCGTCATTGATTCGACTAAGTAATCAAGGTCAAAATTGTCGTTTAAAAGTGGTTGTAAATTAACTGACGAACGCATTTTCTGAAGATGGAATAAATGAAAAAGTCTTACAATGCGATAAACTACTTAATGTTAATAGAAACTATAAAGAAAAAAAATTAAGGTCCACAGGCTTTCGGGCAAAAAATATATAAAGAAATTTCCCTCGTTCTTGTTTTCATATTAGACGCTGTTACTTATTTAATAAATCTAGTTCATATTGAAGCAAATACTTTTATTGTATACAGATTATTCGTAATGATTTTATAAATATAAATAAAACTATTGAGATTTTTGTTCATTCTTTTCATCCTATTATGTATAACATTATACTTGTCAATTCCCTATTAATAAAGATTATTTATAGAAATTTAATTCATGTCTTCTGAAGCAATGCAATGAGTAAAAATACGAAATGTCAGAGTTAAAAAATCTTATTTTTTGGTGATTATTATGCAAAATTTTTCGAAAGTGCTGCCTTTAAATAAAGTTTTTAATTACTGTAGATGCTACACAATACTTGACCAATGTCGAGTGTGCGATGTAAGCAAACATTCAATCCTATTTCATTACCTGCTTGAAAATTGCTTTTTTATTTTAGTGTGGAATTAAGGTGTTTCTTTTACTTTTACTGATAATCCCTATTTCGTTTACTTGCGTATTATTTCCACGCCAGAGATTATTCAATCAAGATTAACTACATGACAGATATTAAACGCCAATGATGAACTGTATACCTGACAGTAATTATCAAAGATCAACTGTGTACCAGATATTAATCGCCAAGCATTATGGCAAAAAACAAAAATTTGCTGAAACTCACCAAACATCCCCAATGGTGTATGGGGTTAATACTAAGTAAACACATTTCTTTTTATATTCACCGAAATCAAGTATATTTCGTACAGTTATCTACCCTTAAAAACAAAAACACTTATGAGAGCAACACTATAATAAGAAAATATTCAAAAGTAATAACAAAAATCAAGAGATTTATTCCAAGACTTTCTGACAGATGTGACTTCTATAAAAAATAGTACAAATTTGTTACAAAATTCGTGATATATAAAAATTTTGTATTATTTATTAATTGATTATTACATTAATTGTTAAATTTGTTTTCCATTTGTTTTAAGGTAGACAAAAGCAATTCCTATTGGTATTTTAAAAAATTGCAGAAAACAGAAAAAAATCTATTTTTAATACAAATATTATGTCTTTTTATTTAAAAATAGAATGTAGAACAAATTGAAATATCCGTGTCCCCAACGGAACATTGATTTTGGTCACTGTTACAGGAATTGAATCTCTGTGATGGGAAATATTCTGTCTCTGATAAGTGTAAATGTGTGCTTTCATCCGAAGAAATCCATTAACATGGAGATAGATTGTACCTTTCTACTTGGCTCAACAAATCGAAAGAGGTTATGCAAATGTCGACGTTGTGGACTAATGCATTAAACAGTTACTTAGAATCTAACGTTTCCTTTCAGGAATATGAAAGATGACAAAATTTTTACAAAATTTATTATTAAAAATGCTTTTTGACTGCGATTAGCGCATACTATCCAAGGTTGTTCGCTTGAAAAAAACTTTTTTAACTTTTTTGCACAGGATTTAAATAAATTTCATATTTTTCAAAAATTCTTTTGATGAACCGGCTTTCATTTTTTATGAAAATGATGTTAAAAGAGCCAAATATGACTTTAATTAAGGTCTCGATAAAAAGAGAGAAAGCTAGTTTAAATTATAAGAATAAAAACCTTTCCATATAATTTAAATCAGTGCTTCTCAAACTTTCAATATTTGTGACCCAATTTTCAGTCATAATTTTCATCAGCCCCTCCCCCACCATACAGTAGCGATGTATTGAATGTAAAAATTATGTACTTTGACACTAAAGCTACAACACAACTTTAACGATAAATGGTACAAATTATCAAGTTTAAGATTTTGTATACGACAAGCCCACAAGATCCATAAGTAATTATTAAGCTTGTTTTTAATTTAGTATTGATAAATTGATTATTAAATACATTATGCACTACTGATGTATTTATAAATATATTTCATCAATGTAAATGTAAGCTTTCTTTTTTATTATGTCAGAATGTATTTTGATAGTAAATATATTTATTTTGTTTCAGTAAATAAATATTTTAAATCTTTTATCTTAAACTTATTGATATTCTTGCCCCATTAGGGTTATCATACCTCTTTGGGGGAGTGGAGGACCCCAAAGTTTGAGAAAAACGCTGGTTTAAATAAAAAAAATCCTGAATCTAGAAATCCTCAATTTTTCAACTGTATTGCATTCTATTCCTTCGGTTGTGTCTTGCACGAACTACCTATAATATAATCACAAATTATCCCATACGGGATAGATATAGAATAATAGATAAATAGATAGAATGGATAAATAATAGAATAATAGATAGAATTTAGATAAATATAGAATATTTGACTCCCACTTGCCCAACCAGTAGGTCGTAAGCTCATCGCTGACGTCATAGATGTTGAATTGTGGGTTTAAAGTCTGATGCCACTGTAACTTGTCATGTAAAGAGTTATTGAATGTTGAACATGTCAAGGCTCAAAATCTTCTTATTGAAGATGATTGAAGAATGGATTATCGTGATTTGAATGTTTCTTAACTTTCTTCTTATTACGTTATATATCAAGGATCAAGCACAAGTGATGTTTCCCCTCAAGGAATTTATTGTTTTTGTTTTATACGTAAACTTCTTAGAAGATATATTATATTAAACAATGAGCGGCATAAACGTATTTAAGCTATAAAAATCAAACTAATAATTTTAAAATAATATTGAATAATGTTTCTGGAATAAAATGATTAATGAAAAGGTAAAAAAACACATATATATTTTAGCTGAAACAACTAAATTTCCAAATTAATTCATTTTATAAAACTTTTATTTTTTATGTAAGGAGATAAATGTTTATATTTTTTATACAAATAGCTGTAATTTTAACTTACTTGTACCTCTCTCCTTTAATGACAGGAATAATCATAATTCCATAAAATTATAATTAAAAATTATCTTAAGTGAATATTAAACAATTTGAGGTTAATGTAAACACTTTTATTTCTAATGAAAACTCTATTAGTGGGCTATTAAATAGTTTCTTGTTTTATATAAATAAATATAATTTCCATCTATAATTTAAATTGCTCTACACTTAACTAATAAATATTTGATCAAATAATGCTATAAAAATAACTCTTTAGATACATGATGTTTTTACATGGGATAACAAAACATAAAACCTAAAACTATACTTTATTTCGATAAATGTTTAGACAATTCTTACTTTATTGCTTGGATAAATCATTTTCAAATATTTATTTTGAGATGAAATTTATTTGAAACAATGATAAAATTCATTGTGTATTTTCAAATATTTTTTCTTATCTTTCAATAATTTCATTTTTTGAATTTTTTAAATCCTATTCAGTTATAAAACAGACGTTATGGAAATAACAAAACGTTTTGCCTAATACTGTATTCAGAAGGTTACTCAATGAGAAGATTTCTGAACTCATCGCATTTTTAAAAGTATATAATACTTTTTTATTGCATAATTGTTGATCCAGACTTCAAGATATTTGTCATAGAATTATAAAATTAACCTGAATTTTAACATTTAATTTCACGTGTCTAAAATCCCTAGATAGTAGTTTTACTAATTTATTTATTCATTTAGAAACATCAGTTTACTTTGAAAAATAAATCTATATAGATATAAACATTCTACATGAGATATTTACTTAGATTGTTTACTGACGCTTTCAACGAAGGTAATCTTCAAATCTATTTTATGCTCAGAAATTCTTTAATTTGCTTGTTCTAACGTATTTTTGTACTATAAATCTTGATAAAATTAAACATTTTATCGCTATTACTTTCCATCGTCAAGTGTTCAATATTGTTAAGAGCATTATATTACTTTTCTAGTTAAAAGGTAGATATTTTAATTATTAATTAGTTTCCGTATTTAATTTTGTTTTCTCAATTAGTTATAATTCTATCTTAAAAATACAATATTTTCTGTAACTCACTCTTTTTTAATGAGGAAGGATCTTAGTAACATACTATAAGCATTAAGTAAAACAGAGTATTGCATTTCGAATTAAACAAATAAAAATTTCTAATCTGTAATTTCCGTCTTAATTTTTAGAGAATGATCTTGTAAATATAATCAAAAAATAAGTGTTAACACAAAAATATGATGTTACATGCATCAAAAGTTTTCTGTTTACTTTTTTACATTTGATAAAAAAATTAAAGTATCCGACTACGTTCGGAACTGTGATTTTAAAAAAGCGCATAAATGGATAATTTTCATGATATTTAGTGTCACTCAGATTAGAATAGATGCATAATATTGTTTTTAAGAGCAGTCAGTAGGGTAAAAATCGATTTTGAGTTAATAATATTTCTAAAATATCCAAATCGGGAGTTTTCCATTGATATAACACACAAGCCATTATATGAATTAGAAGTACTTTAAAATAATTTTTAAAAAATAATCAGCTTATGAACCACACCCATTTGACAGATAGAAATGTAAACTTTATCTTTTTAAATCTGGGGCAAAGTTGCAAAGCCTCAATTTATTTTTATTAACCCTCTAACTGGACACCTTCCTCCTGAAAAGTTATTCCGAAAGCGTTTAACTCTTATTTTGCGATTCCCTTCAAAAATGCAACAGACTTTTTTCCTTTCCCCTTTTAGAACTTGGGTGGTCGAACGGGGAAAATTTTACGACCCAGTTCGGTCGCTTTGAAAAGTAAGAACCAAGAGATCAATCGTTTACAGCTAGCTGTTAAGTTGCCTTGGGCAATCTTCTTTGAAAGCGTAGATATCCTCTCTTGATCAATCCTCTTTGAAAAAGATACGGTGTTTCTTTCTCATATATGTTCAGCCACAGTAAAATTAAAAGCGAAATGAAAGGTAAAAAAAAGAGGAAAAAATGAAATAAATAGTGTGTTAGAAGTTGAAAAATAATTATATTTTCTTCAAAGAAAATTTATTTTTCTGTCATTTTTTAAAAATTAAAAAAAAATATTTTTTTGGTATTACGATTTGAACCAGAAAAAAGCATCCTGTATTCATTTTTGAATATGAGAGTAAGAAAACGCGCTCACTTTCCTGTTTTTTTAAAAAAGTAATGAGGTAAAAAGAGCAAAGGCCCTATCTCATTTTTAAACAATAACACAATAAATATTACATACAATGATTATATTTATGAAATAAAACCGATCTTTCTCTATTCAGTTATATTTTTAATTTAAAATAGCATAAAAAAGGATTTCGATACTTTTAATTTATTTTAATTAAAATCATATAAAAGATATTTTTATGTTAACTGAATATTTTTTGGAAAAAATTTAAATTTTCCTTCCTAGTGTTCTCTTTTTCGAACTTCTTGTATTAAATAAAAATTCCTTTTCTACATCGGCATTTGGGATGGACATAACACACATTCAGTCAATAATTTTTAATTTTAATGGGGGATATACTTCTTCAAATGCGCATGACAGTACTTCTAACCATTTTCTACTTAAGTTAAATCAGTGCTTCTCAATCTTCTAATACTGGCGCCCCCTTTTTAATCACGATTATTATCGCGCCCCCCTTACACATTAATAATATACTGAATGCAATAAAAATGCACTTTGACGCTAAAGCAACAATTTTTATTATAAACCGTACAAATTCATGACATAAGTATTAAATTTTGTATATGTTACTTTTAAGCAAAAAAAAAAGTAATAGTATAATTATTTTATGTTATTTTTCTTTTCTCTAATTTTTTAAATTGGAACATATTGCAAAATGCAGTGGTTGCTTAGAAGAAAAAATATAGATATAAGCTAAATATAGAAAAAGAACTCAGAGGGTCAATTTCCAATCATAAGCATTCCTTTGAAAAATTTTGGAAGGCAAGACAAGCCCATGGAAGTCGCTAATACTTATTAAACTTGTTCTTAATTTAGTATTAATTAATTAGTTATAAAATAATCTGTGAAGCATTGATACATTAAAAGTATACCGGCTGAAGTAGTCACTCTTTGCAAGAGTTCATTTATAAGAAAATAAAATATTATTGATATAATCGCTGAATTGTAAGGAGATTAAAGCCAAGTGCGCGACAATGTTTACAAAAATGTAAAATGATTTTTTAAAATGATTGCTCAGATTATAATTAGTTTTAAGCGAACTGTAATTTTAAGCCTCACAGAATTAGCATTTAGAATTGATGTTGAATAATGAACAATAAAAGAAATTCTGATAAAGAATAATTGTATTATTTTTAATATTTAAAGCGAAAAGACTTCAACATGTTTTAACCCTGGAGCAGGCACGCACTCGATACTAATGGTCAAGCGGGGTTAATGAGTCGCCCCAATCTTTTTTTTTTATAATTATTTTTATAGTACACAATAAAAATCGTAATTCCAGTGAACAATTTAATAAAGAGAAAATATACTTATTTACTTTCAAGGACACAGAAAATATTTCGGAAAAAAAATTATCACACCGGGAACTCATTCAAAACAAGTACCTTAAGATTGTAAAAAAAACGTTTGTCACTCCCAAAAAAGAGGGAGATATGTGACAAATATATTTTGGTTCACGTTAAGACTGTCAAACAGGAGGATAGTATCAGGGCCATTGGTAACAATTAAACAGTTTTGGCAGAATTACTGATTTCGTGCACTCTGTGCTCAGCGTGACCGCTCCCGAATTAAAAGTGTATTTATTACAACATGGATGTTCTAAAAAAAAAATATGTAAAACGTTTTCGTTATCATAAAAATCATAAAAATATTTTACTAGGAAAAAAGCGCAACAGAAATAGTTTGTTTACAACTTCCCTAAATGAAAAAAACAAATACATATAAGCAGGGACGTAACTAACTGTACAAGTAAGTTCGAAGGTCAAACCGCAGTAAATACATTCTGCTGCCTACAGCTGATGGCAATAATACAACAGGGATGAATTTTTATCTTCCTAAAAATTTTTTGATTACGGGTCTGGGTTTTGTTTTTTCTCACGCAATAAAAAAAATCTCTCATCATGGGATTACAGCAAATCAAATAAAATGTGTTTTATTTGGTTATAGTATCAAAAAATAGATATATAATGAGGTTTTGAAGTAAAAGCTTTCATTTTTCATGACGTAATATCACAGATGATATGTATAAATTATATCAGTGTAAATGTGTATTTTTTTATTATGTCAGAAAGTATTTTGTTTTACTTCATTCCAGTAAATAAATTTTTTAATCTTTTATTTTCGATATGCTCGTGCCCCACAGTTTGAGAAACACTGAGTTAAATTTCTTATCTTTCTGTTTCTTTTATTACAAGGAAAAATGCCACACATCGATAACTACATTTTCACACAATTCAGTCATTACAAATTCTATTGTGAGAAAAGTTCTCCCTAATTAATCTTGTCTTTCAAATGAGTACACTTAAAACAATTTTGTTCAGTGAAGTTAACCGACAGTTTCACAATGTATTCATACCAAATTTTAAAAACAAATTTAACACTTGGAAATGTATCCTGTATTAAATTTTTCAGTATACACAAATACTTCCTGCTGTAGGGAAGATATAGTATGAGATGTGGTGTGCGGTTGTGAAAGAATGTTTTCGTACGTGTAGACTATTTTTGAAAATTTAAATATCACTGAAGCTGATCATATAGCAAATGAGCCTTATTTTAATGTGTGCTGGTATCAAAGTAAAACACTTTACAATATTAAAGAGCCTATGGGTTTATACTCAATATCAAACTATTTGCAAAATGGCTTACAACTTCTATTCAAAATTGTAAAGAAACTAAAATATAAATATATCTTACTGCAGTCAAAAATATTCATAATATTTAAGTATCCTGTTGCTCCACTCATTTCTGTACATTTTAAAAACTGTAGCTGAATGCAATTTTTTATATTTATAAACGAGGCATAACAGCTCACACAGTCGTAAAAATGTCCTTATCATTTTTAAATATACTACTATAAAACGTATATGGATTGTAAGATCAGTTGTAAAATCCTAAAAGCTTTTAGAGGAGCTAAAAACATGTAATTTTGGACTGATCAAATTTTTAATATAATACACAAATATACATGTTATTAAGCAAATACATTTGAAAAATCAAACTTCCTTGTGAAATAAACGTAATTGAAAGAAAAATGTTGAATTGCAAATGAGTGGAAATACATGTTTATCTAAGGGGTATCCCCAAAGTGAGGTAATCCTCAAACTCAAGACTCAAACTCAGAAGCACAACAATCCATGAGGGCCAGGAACTACTGTGCCCATCATAATACACGTGACCATTGGACGCTGAGGTGCATGAACAGATGTCCCGATTTGGTGGTCTGTCTGAAGTGAGACCTTCAGTGTTTAAGACCTGAAGCAAGCTTGGTACTCATTTATCGACCCAATGTAGCGGGGATGAAATGCAGAGTCGACCTTGCGCAGCCCGTTAATAGAACCCCAGACATGTGGTGTGGAAGCACTATACACTTTCACTCAATCCTATTTGGTGAAAAATAAAATTTAATGTTAGAATCTTATATAAATTCCTAATGAATGAAGGAGTCGAAACTTTTTTTTTCATGTAAACTGTTTAGACGGAAATGGTTAATTATGAACATTTCACAAGTTGCATAAATTAAAATTAACCGTTATAGTTAACATAAATTTTTAAGGGTACAAAAGGTGTATTTCGGCTGCACGAATTAATTTTAAAAGGAATACGGTTACGAAAAAGTAGTACAATACTATCTAAAGTAGGGTTGGTTACCTTAGATATTGTCAAACACAACAATGTATTGGAAGCCAATTCCACAATTCGTTGTTATAAAAATGTATGGAAAATTACAAGATTTACTTTTGCATTTGTAATTTATATATATATATATATATATATATATATATATATATATATATATATATATATATATATATATAATTTTCCTGGGAGCTTCAAAAGCTAGAGCGGCATCCATCAAAACCGCGGTTCTCTCTCTGTTTTTCCAGATCGACCCTGACTAAGCCGGCTCTGCCATAGTAAGCGAAAATGCCGCATTTTGTTTGTCAAGATCATTTTATAGCAGACTGCATTTTTCATGTATTTTAGATGGTCATTTTATATTTTCTACATCAATATCTTAATGTCTGAATTTAAAATTACATAAAATTCTTGACATTTGCATCAATGACCATGATAATTTTTATTAGTATATGAATGTGTCATCAAACGATTACATGACTAATATTAACATATTATTTTAACCATTTAATTAATATTAAGTATAACATAATGCACACAAATTTTCTGAACTTTAAAATAAATATTTCGAAAACTTCTTCAGGTATACTCAATTTTTTTCATTCCTACGCTTTAGCTTCTCAGTTTTGCTTCTCTATGTAAGAATTTATTGTAATTGTATATTCATCAATTTTTTTAGTATATTTTTTGCTCTTAGCATGCGATTTTCAACCGAATTGTATCAAATCTTCGAAATATATTAAATGAATGATTGAATATTAACGTCGCACTGTTCAGCTACACGAGGGCTTTTGGCGACGGACCACGTAATTTTGAACCATGGTCAAGTGACGTGGACGACACCTGAGCTGGCACCCCCCTATCCTAATTCCCCCACCACACCAACGGGAGGACGTTTCATCTCTGGACAGATTTAACGTGCATCGCTGTCCTACACGGCGGGTCTTTAGTGGTACTGGGCTCGAACTCGTGACAAAGCAAGCCACGTTCCGATACCTATACCACTCGGCTACCGCGGCCGAAATACCAAAGAAGCTATATAAATTTTAATATATTTGAAATTTTTATTATACTCAAACAATTGCTAAAACTTATGGTAAATAATTTTTAACTGCGCGAAATTTCAAATGGAATTTCTAACATAAAATTTCTAGCTTTATAAGGTCGAGATTTCAAAACATATCCAGATTTTAATTACTTATTCAGTTAGCCTTTAAAAAAGATAAATGTTGAGGTATTTTGTATAAATAGATATTTTTGAACAATATATAATTCGAATGTTTTTCAATAGGTCGAATTTAAAATTGGTTTTTATGTTTATTTATATGCATAAATGTCTACTGTAAATGTTTCCGTATATTTTTGATTACAATTTATTCAAACATTCAAGTTATAAAAAAAATGTGTGAAAATCTTCATTCATGTTGTCTTTGATGTAAACTGAAGTTCAAGCACTTAAAATTCAAATATAATTCGGTGTATTTTAACAATATATAACCAGGCACTGTACTTAAACTTCCCTTAACACTTGGGCTTTGAAATCTAAAAAAAAAACTAATAAATCTTAATTAGTTTTCTTTTCGTTATTATTTTTATCAAAGTGTAAGAAAATATTTCAAATGATTTGATGAAGTTTAAATTTATTCGTTTTTATTGGTTGGAAAATTGAAAAGGTTCCAAATTTTAAAGAGTTTGATGTTTTATTAATTTTTTCGGTATCTTATAATAAAATAATCATGTTTCAAAAACTGAAAGCTTTGAATAAGAAAAATGAAGCGAAAGAGAATATACTTAAAAAAAGATAATTTGTCTAACTGTATAAAATAGCGGATTGCCCTGACACGCCCCAACTTGTTACAGTTTGAAATTAATATGAAACCAAAAGGGAATTGTAACATATTTTACTTATGCGTTGGGACTTTTGAAAACTTTTAAAATACAAGCTAGCAAAGAAACACACACTTCTTGGGTTGTAAAGAAATTTCTCCCCGATTTTTTACGATTGCGGGGGGGGGGGTCAAAACACGGGGTTCCCTGCGAGCCATAAAACTCCTACTGTGTTGCTTCCTCCGTCCCTCATTAAAAGGGAGAAAGGATTTCAGAAAAGTGCGGCTAATCCGCTTTTGAAAACGTTACTTGAAGGCAGAAAAATCCGTGCAGTCCATTTTCGAAGCCTCTCTAGTAGGGCGGAAAAATCCGTTCTGTGCAGTTGGAGGGTTATTACGCATTAGATACTTGTATAGTAACTGCAAATTTAACTGTGTTAGGTATGCAAAAAAATTTTAAGCCAAATCTTGAAGCGGGTTTTAATTTGAATGCTATATTTAATATTTAGTGATTTTACCTAAATTTAAGGGCAGTCGAAACCTCTATACCGACAATGTTAAATTGGCTGTTTTTCGAGGTACATTTTCTCAAAATCTGTTATCTGTACATGCTTTAAATCTTTCATATAATTAAAATACACATTTCTCATTATAAACTTCAAATGAGCTTTTAGCTAATTTTGAATTTTTCATAATTTATAAAAAATATTTTATCAAACATAGTTTACGTTAACCCGTTTTCACATAAAAAATTTGTAAAAAATAAATTTTTTGGGGTTTTACAAAAAGCTCATTTCAGTAAATATATTAGCCATCATTATAAATATATCATAAAAAATTTACATACTGTAACAGTAGTTTTAACATCGTGACATTTTGAAAAATTGATTTTAACGTATAATTACTTTTTTAATTAAAACATTTTAGCTCCATATTCTAAATCATCAGCATTTTTAGTACCTCATCATCTTCTTTCTTCCTTTTAAGTCTTTTTTTTTTTCCTTCCTAACTTCTTTGTTTTTTTTTGTAAACAATAGTATTTTGCTCGTAACAGCCTCTGTTTGTCGAGGCACTCCATCGCCTGTTGTAATCACCAGGCTCAATACACATTTTCTCAAAATTTCTAGTTTTGATACATTCCCCATATTAAATGAGAAACTGCATCATTTTGACAAAACTTCTAGTTGTACAAATGTTTTCTTCGGTACGAGACCATATTACATCATTTACACTTTCGTTAGGATTTTGCGTACCTCCATGTAAACACTTTTTTAGCAATTCTGGATTAGCTAAATTAAAAACAGGTCGCATTCCACAACATCCACAGGTAAACTTTTTTGTGATGATGTTTCTCCCCAAAATTCTGCTTTTTAAATTTACACCACGTATCTGAATCAGAGGGACAAAATCCATGCTGAGGTTTTTCATCGGTTGATAGCTTTTAAAAATATTGCCCATATAGCTTGTTGCATTCCTTCACGCTAGACAAATTTCTGCGGATAGCTAGACCATAATATGCTTGCAGACGGTCGATTTCTGCCTCTGTCAATCTATTTCTTCCGCATAAAGTATTTCCGTCAGAAAGTTTTTGACCTCTCATCTTAGTTTTCAAGCGTCGAAGACGTGTCCCATTCTTTTCATAACATGACCTATGCATTCTAATTTCTCGACAGAGCAATGGTCACCATATACTTTGTTCTCGACAAAGTAAACGCTTTGGAGTCCCCATCTCCTAAATATTTTGTTTACCGAACATTGTAGAGAGACTTTGAAAAATGGATAGAGCTCCAGCTACTTCCATCTTACCGCTGTAGCCTTCAAAATTTCTCTTACAATTTTGAAGATGCTTGGTTTTGTTCGGACAAATACAATGTTTTGAAAAAACTTCGACATCTATAACTTTGCCGGTATCAACACTTGTGACTGTCACCAAGCCATTCTTCGAAGAAAAACCACGCTTCTGCCAGCTACCATCAACAGCAACAGCAAGGTCCCTTTTTCCATCATTTTCATCAACGGCTTCACGAACAGCTTCTGCCATACTGTGTTCACAGGTTTCTCTTGTTGCCTGCAGTAAAATGTGGTTGTTCATGATACCGCAAAACATCCTAGCAGACTCAGCACCTTTACCTATGCATCGCATAGCATACACTAGCCGGGTATTCAGTTCGTAATTCTCAGAACTATCGCATTTCTTGGAGTTAAAAGTATAGTTATATTTACAAGAAGGACATTTTAAGTGAAACTTCACAGCTTCACCACAGTTACTTTCACTGAGGTGCAACCTGAGTCCTGTTTTTTCACACTTTATACATTTTTACAGCTTCAAAAAACACACAAGCTAAAGGTTAATGTCCACAATAACATTTCTGAAACCAGAAAAAGCCTCTTTCGAATATGAAATATCCATGTTTACAATTTTCCTCTCACTGGCAGATGGTTCAGTTTCATTAGTACAAAGCTTTGCACCATCAGCACAATTTTTTCATCAGCAGAGTTCTTTGGAACAGTAGAATTGCTTTCACCACAATCATCATTACTTTTATTACATCTTCCTTTATTAAAAAACTCCTCTTCGTTTCTTAAATACTTTAGTCGATGCTCTAGGCATGGTAAAGTCGATATATTATAGCAATTTTTTTGAAAGTTTAAGCTTAATAATGTTAAAGAATACTTGCGAGTTCAAAAATTATAACGCAGTTTTGAAAGTGTAAACAAACACTGATTTGACCGTTAAAAATACAGTGAAGTTTCAAATGGGTTAGGAAATAAAATAATAAAAGGCTAAATTTATACAATAAAAGATAAATGTTTTGATTTATACCAGACGCTCAACGTTTAAGCCAAAACAAAAAACTTTGTTTACTTTTACGCTTGTCAAATGGGCGTGGCCCAGTTTCAACGATTATTTAAAAATAGGTTTTTAGGGCTTCTACTTAGCCTAGAGGTTAAAGTAAGGTATTTTTAGAAAGGTTAAAATCTGTACTATGTGGAAATGTAAAAATCTCAAATTGTCAAAAAAATCAAATTTTACCTTTCCGACTGCCCTTAAGTCTACTCTTCACTTTAAATTTAGTTTTAATTAGCTATTATTACTAATTATTTAAACTTTAAAAGGCTTAGTAAAAAGTTAAAAATATTTTAAAAATACTTGAAGTTACAATTATGTGATGATTTTAAAAAATTGGATTAAATTTAATACAAAGGTAAGATTTGTTTATAAAAATTACTGTTTTCTAAAATTTATATTTTTAAAATTGTGTAAATTTTCTCTATGCATGTTTAAAGTTTATATTTTTAAAATTGTGTAAATTCACTGTGTGTATGTTTCTTCAATGTAATTGTGTATACTGAAGTGACATTTTTGAAATATTCTTAAAACATTTAAATATAAAGCAGTTATCATAACAAAAAAAAATACAAATTTTAATAAATTAAAAATAATAGTTGTTCGGTGAACTAAAAGTTTGTCTTTGAAAAAACTAATTATTATGTTTAATAAAAATTCACTTCAGTATAAATATAATGTCTAATTAATATAAATAAAAATTTGAGTCTTTATGTTTAATAGTTTCTGAGAAAAAGTTATGAGATGATACATTAAATGTCATGTTTGTTGTCTTTGCGAGAAGCTTGTTACATACATAAAAATACATACATTTCATGTTTAAAAACATAAAAACAGTTTTATTTTGGCTGTTTTAGAAATCATTCGTCCTGTTTAGAGTAACTTTTGTAGTTTAAAACTTAGAAACTGTCTGCAACAACAAGACCTAATGATAATGTTACGAAAACCTAACGAAAAATTAAGAAACATCGTATAATCAGGTATTTTTAAATACCATCTCAAATTCACACTAAAACCATATTGATACATTTTCACATTATATTCATGATGCTTTCTGCTCTAATTTTATATCTGTAATGCATGAAAGCTACAAATACTTTAAAAATTGATACAGAATTTGAGAAAATTTTGATGTTTTCTCGTTAAAAAAACTCAAAAATGCTGTTCTGGGCAATTTAAGACTTTTTTTAACTATTTTATGCAAAATAAATTGCAAAGATGTTAATGTTAAATAAAATGGAACAAATGCATGTTGTAATACATTATTTTTGTGATAAAGTGGCACTTTATAGTGAAAATTCAATTTTTTCAAGAATGATGTTTTTAAAAATGTATTCATCTTTTTCTCAGAATATAAAGTATGAATGTACATAAAAATTTTCACCTCATGTTACTGATATGTAATTATTGGATTGGAGGGAAAGTTCTGCCGTATTTTAAATAGGCAGGTGATTTTGTTGTAAATAAAAGAAAAACATTTGGCTAGTGAGTCATTCGGATTTTTTTGTTTAGTTTTTTTAAATGTTGTATAATAAATATAAAATAGTCCTTTTTTTACCATTTATCATTTACTTGTAATATTTAAAGTGAAATATATGTCAGTAGATAAAGTGCATTTACGACACTTCATGCTGTATGCATTCCAAAAAAGAAGCAACGCATCGGTTGCATGTAAAAATTTATGCGTGGTATTTGGAAAAGATATGGTAAATGTTCGCAATTGTCAAAGATGGTATAGCAAATTTCGTTCCGAGGATCTGAGCCTCCAAGAAAGTGATTGATCTGGACGACCATCCAAGATCTATATTGATGTTTTGTGATCCATTTAAGAAAATAATCCACATTTAACAAGTCAAGAAATTGCAGAAGAGTTTTGCATTAATCATACAACTGTTGGAGATCCCATTAAAGCTCTTGGGTTTGTGTTAAAAGCGAAGTGTTTGGGTTCCACATGAATTAACGGAAAATAATTTCTCTGATCGTGTAAGAATGTGTTCATCACACCTGATTAGACACAATTTAGAGCCATTTTTGGGCAAGCTGATTACTGAAGATGAAAAGTGGATTCTTTACGAGAATATTAAGAGAAAGAAATCTTACGTCAAACCAGGAACATCATCAGCAACAGTTCCAAAACCAAGCATCCATCAACGAAAAGTACTGCTTTGTTTGTGGTGGCACCGGAAAGGTTCAGTGTACTACAAATGCTAAAACAGGGGGAAACCATCAACGTGGATCTGTACTGCAATCAACTGGATAAATTGAATGCAGCTATCAAAGAAAAAAGGCCAGCATTAGCGTCCAGAAAAGGAATAATGTTCCACCATAATAGTGCTCAACCACACACTGTAATGGTGACACAACAAAAACTGAATGCATTAGGGTGGGAAGTCCTTGGTCACCCACTGTATTCACCTGACATTGCACCATCTGATTATTACGTCTTCAAATATCTGCAAAATTTTATAACGGATAAGAAATTCAAGTCTTTTGAAAGTGTTTCTAAGACAATTGCTTACTAATTTAACTCCAAGGACGAGAACTTCTACAAAATAGGAATTTATATGTTACATGAAAGATGGCAACAGGTTGTAACAAATAATGGAGCATATATAATTGATTAATATTTAACACATATTTTTATAAATGCATTCAAATATTTTCTTTAAATACGACAGAACTTTCCCTCCAACCCGATATATATATTCATGTGAGTTTTTTTGGGATTTTCGTAAAATATTTGACTGTAGTCCATATATCGTGACAAAAAATGTCATTTTTTTTTAAAAAATCATAGCGAAATTTTTATCTTACATGTTTTTCAGAAAACTAAACAATATATTTTAAATATTTCAATTAATTGCAAAAGTTAATATTTATTTATTGTTCAGACACGTTTTTAAGCTTTAATATTCAAAAGTTTTTCAATACTAGGTAACTAACAACAACTCAGATGTGTAATGCTTTTTGTTGAGAAGCTTGTTACATGCATAAAAATACACAAATTTCATATTTAAAAACATAAAAACAGTTTTATTTTTGACTTTTTTAGAAATCTTTTGTACAGTTTAGAGAAAATTTTGAATTTTGAAGCTTCAAGAAAATTGTGTTTGTATGGGAACATACAAATCCATAATTTTTTCGCAACGTCGTAAAATCATGTATTCCCAAATCATGACTTTTACATGTAGATACATGTTTACATTATATTTATGATCTTTCTTGATCAGATTTGATATTTATAATGCATCAAAACTAAAAATTATTCATAGATTGATACAGATTTGAGAAAGTTGATGCAAAATGCTTAAAAAAATCTCGTTGAACAAAAACCGAAAAATACTACATATATTTTCTGAACATTTTAAGACTTTTTTGATTCCTGTTTTATGCTTAAAAAATTAATAAGATACTAATGTTTAATAACATAGGACAAATAAATGTTGTAATTCATTATTATTGTGATGAAGTGCCTTCTTACACTTAAAATGCAATTTTCTCAAAATGATTATTTTCGAACTGCACCTTTTTCACAGAAAACCTTTGAAAAATTCGCATTACTTTCAGAGTTACCGCCAATTGAAATAATTATTCGCGTTTTTTTTCTTAAAATTGCTCCCCTTTGTTGTCGTAAAATATGAATAAACTCACTTCTAAGTTATATATTTCAAAAATTCTAGTTGAGCCTCTGTTGAGAGGTCTGAGCTATATACACACAGGCAAAATATTATTCTAATAGAAGCAGTTTTCACACAAAAGGAGAACATTTGGAAAAAAAAGATTATTCTAAGTTAATTTTTTGCCAAAATATTGAATTTAAATAAATTGTTTTTGTCAAAATATTCATAAAACAATGTTATGCATATATTTTAATCTAAGTGACACTAAATATCATGAAAATTATCCATGCATGCGATTTTGAATATCATGATTCCGAACGTAGATGGATCCCTTAAGACTTCTTTATTTAATACTTTTACATTTCTTATTTTTTTAAAATTATTTTGAATATTATCATTTTCAGCAGCTTTAAAATGAGAAGAAACTAATTTGTATGTTAGCCTTTTGAAGACAGATGATTTGGTGGAAAAATTTCTTGTCAGGACTGCACTTTATCTTTTTTTATGATTTTCTCCCCCTCAATGATAGGTGCAACTACGTCATCACGCTATCGCAATGTTTATCATCTGAGCAATTAAAATCATTGTGATTAGAAAAACAGGGATATGTTTACATGCATTTTTTACAACCTTGTAACAAAAAAGAGCCCGTAGCACTGCTTAAGCAGAAAGGCATCCACGCCATCGAGGAGCTCCGAATTTGATCAAATATCAAGTAATTGTCTATATCAGGGGTGGCGAACCTTTTTGGGTCAACGTGCCATTTTTTCTAAAAATACGTTTAATGAGTTATAGGCGTGCCATCAAATAATTTTGACTTGTGATTATTGAAGAACTAATAAAACTAAATACGAACAAATCAAAATTCTTTATTTAATACGAAAAATACATTTTGCTCTGTATAGTAGTAAATGTTTTAGTAATACTTGTAATTTATATTTAAACAGCATTCGTGTGATTTCTGCTGTTGTAGATTAGATGACAAATAACTTATATCAGGATTATAAGATGTTACTTTTAGTAGAATGCATACTGAATTAGAGTCGTCTGTTAAACGGTTTCTAAGCGAGTCTTTGATGTTATTTATCTCTGAAAATAATGACTCGCAGGCAGAGGTAGAGGAAAATATGGTTAAAATAGCATACGCCAACTTCTTCAAACAGTTAAATGCATTTGGAATCGAATTCCATGTTTCCAAAATTTCGTTACTGGTATTTTTACTTATATTGCTTGTCAATCTTTCTGCTTCAATCAATTCCAACTTTTTCCTTGTTTTAATATACTTTTGAATCCATATTGAACTAGACTGGAAAGCAATCAGTTGCATTTCAAGTTCTTCAATTTCCAACCAATCGAATTGAGACAAGTTCAGTTTATCAAACGAAATCTCAACAGGGTACATAATAATTTTGAACGTTTCCGATAATGCCTTGAACTGAGAAAATCTCGCTGAAAATTCTTTGATTAAAGAATCCATTATGGAAATAAAGTCATCAATAACTTTTTCTTCATTTCGTTTCTCTTGGGCAGCTAAATCTTTGATATTTTTTTAAAAGTTTGGGAAGTACTTGTAGTTTTTTTGTAATAATATCGTTTCTAAAAACATATAGTTTAGCTTCAAAAGCGTGAATAAGATCCATCATGAAGATAACTGTTTTATTCGGGCCTTGAAGCTTTATGTTCAATTCAATGAAATGTTGGCATATGTCTGTAAATAACATCAGTTTTAAAAGCCACATAATATCCATCAACTCTGGGTATTGTTCAATTTTGCTCTCATTTTGTTGAAACAGTCTGATTTCTTCCAAGCAATCAATAAATCTTTGAAGTACATTTCCGCGGCTCAACCAGCGAACATTGTTATACATTATTAAGCCATTAACACCGAATTGACTTCATCCAACAAAGCATCAAACTTTCGTTTATTTAAAGCCTGCGACGATATGAGGTTGGCTATTTTTGTGACTAAAGTTATAACATTATCAAGAGATGTTAAACCACTTTTTGCACATAAGGCTTGTTTTTGAATAATGCAGTGGCATTCAAGAATCGAATGTCCTACGTCTGTTTTAAGGAAAGAAATGAAACCATTTTTTTTGCCTACCATTTTTGGCGCACCATCAGTGGTTACTGAAACAATTTTTTTTCAAATCAATTTCTTTCTCAGCAAGCGAATTTCTTACTGCCGTACAGATATCTGTGCCCTTTGTAGTTGTTAACAACGATGTCATCGCAATTAATTCTTCCTTAATGATGTTTCCTACACAATATCGAGCAAAGATAGCTAAACATGCCGATTTAGTAATGTCAATACTTTCGTCAAGACATAGCGATATAAAAGGAGCGGAGTTAATGTCATTTTTTTGTTGATCTGTAACAGTTTCTGTCAATTTCAAGATTCATCTTTCATTGTGTTTATAGATAGAGGAACATCTTTGATGCGCTGAATTATCTTATCTTTATTATCAAAATCATCAAAAAGTGAGGGCGCACATGCCAACCAAGCTTCCTTCAAAAACTCTCCCTCTTGAAAAGTTTTACCGTGCCGAGCAATGGCATTTGCAGCCGAGTAACTTCCCGCACTTGTGTGACAATTTTTGCTTACTTATTTAAACATAGGCGTCGACTGTTTATTTCTGTCTTTTATTGCACTTGCAATTAATTCATTTTGCTCTGGTTCGCTTTTTTCACAAAAGGATTTGTGATTTGTTTCAAAATGCCGTTTTACAGACGTTGTTCTGCATACCACTGTTCCAGAACATAAGACACACACCGCTTTGTCGCCTTTATTGATCATGCCATATTTCTCAGCCCACCAAGTTTGAAATTCTCTGCTACTTACTACCTTTCACTTTTTTTTTTGTTGAACCAGCCATGTTAAATAGCAGTTAAAAATCGCAAATGTAACACAAAACTTTAAATGTACAGTAGTGTCGATGAAATTGATTGTTCTATGTGCTCTGGCTTTATTCCTCCCCCCGCCAAAAAACCTTTTTACTGACTGCGCACGACTGCGGGCTCATGGGCAGATTTATTTGTTTTTAGGAAATTGAGTGCTTGTACGAGATTTCTGTAGTGTCTGCTCTTTCGCTTTTGTCTCAGGTCATTAAAATTTTTAAAAATAAAGCAGTGAGAGTTCTTTTACCAATTAGACTTACAAGACAAGAATTAGATCACATTAATAAATTAGATGTATACAAGCTGAACTATTAATGTAAACATTAGAATATGTTCTTTAAAAAACTTGAATATATTTAGAAATAGTTACATACACACACTATGCGTAGATAAACTTTGCATCATTAGCAATTTATAATTTACGAAGTAATTACGCAAGACATAACAAACGAGTCTGCTCCCCGACTTGTCGTCGTCTCGACGGATCACTCGTGTTTGTTCATAATACTCCATAGTAAACTTAATTATTTTAAGCTAAAATGCAAATCGTTTTTGATCGATGGCGTGCCCAAAATATTCTGTCGCGTGCCATCATTGGCACGCGTGCCATTGGTTCGCCATCCCTGGTCTATATGGATGGATCATTTGACTCAAACCGGGATAAAGGTGGTGCTGGAATATATTTCATTCCCCCAAATGGATGAACTTGATTCCTATAAAATACCTATGGGTAAAATTTCTCCAAACTTTACGAGCGAGGTTAGAGTCATCAAAAGAGTTTGGGATTACTACCACATCAGGACAATTAAGAGTTCCAGTGACATTCTACTGTTCTCAGTGTCTAGATCTACGTTTCAGGCAATCCTGAGTGATATAATTACAGTATATAATTACTCTTATAAGCATAGTAGTTGCAATCCATAGAACTTGCGCTTTGCAATGGGTTTTTTCCTAAGTAGACATCTTCAGCAATGAAGAGGCTGATGACCATGCTAAGGATTACTAAATTTCCCCTCAACTTTCCAATAACCTTACCCTTATAGATGCTGATGCAAAAGCAAGACATAAACCCGCCTCCCATGCAGTTAACCCTCTAAGCGGATAAAACGGAAAATTCCGTCAGTGTAAAGATGCTTCGAAAATGCACTGCACGGGTTTTTCTGCCTTCAAGTAACGTTTTCAAAAGCGGATTAGCCGCACTTTTCTGAAATCCTTTCCCCCTTTTAAAGGTTTAACATCTTGAAATATAATTAGGGACGGTGGAAGCAACACAGCAGGACACTGATAGGAAGTTTTATGGCTCGCAGGAAACCCCGTGTTTTGACCCTGGGACAATCGTAAAAAATCAGGGGGAAATTTCTTTAGACCCCAGGAAGTGTTTGTTTGTTACCTCGAATTTTCAAAGTTTTGAAAAATCCCAACGCATAAGTAAAATATGTTACAATTCCCTTTTGGTTTCATATTAATTTGAAACTGTAAAAAGTTGGGGCGTGTCAGTGCAATCTGCTATTTTATATAGTTAGACAAATTATCTTTTTTAAGCATATTCTTTCGCTTCATTTTTCTTATTTTAATTAAAGCTTTCAGTTTTTGAAACATGATTATTTTATTATAAGATACCAAAAAAATTAATAAAACACCAAACTCTTTAAAATTTGAAACGTTTCCAACTTTCCAACCACTAAAAACGAATAAATTTAAACTTCGTCAAATCATTTGAAATATTTTCTTACACTTTGATAAAAATAATAACGAAAAAAAAAAACTAATTAAGATTTATTAGTTTTTTTTAGATTTCAAAGCCCAAGTGTTCCGGGAAATTTAAGTACAGTGCCTAGTTATATATTGTTAAAATACACCGAATTATATTTGAATTTTAACTGCTTGAACTTCAGTTTACATCAAAGACAACATGAATGAAGATTTTCACTTTTTTCTTTATAACTTGAATGTTTGAATAAATGGTAATCAAAAATATACGGAAACATTTACAGTAGACATTTATGCATATAAATAAACATAAAAATCAATTTTAAATTCGACCTATTCAAAAACATTCGAATTATTGTTCAAAAATATCTATTTATACAAAATACCTCAACATTTATCTTTTTTTAAAGCCTAACTGAATAAGTAATTAAAATCTGGATATTTTTTGAAATCTCGACCGTATAAAGCTAGAAATTTAATGTTAGATTACATCTGAAATTTCGAAAAAAAATGCATCGCGCAGTTAAAAATTATTTACCATAAGTTTTAGCAATTGTTTGAGTATAATAAAAATTTCAAATTTTATTATTTAGATTCTTTGGTATCTTTTAATATATTTCGAAGATTTCATACAATTCAGTTAAAAACTGCATGCTAAGAGCAAACAATATACTAAAAAAATGGATGAATATACAATTACAATTAATTCTTACATAGAGAGAAGCAAAACTGAGAAGCTAAAGCGTAGGAATGAAAAATTTTGAGTATATCTGAAGTAATTTTCGAAATAATTATTTTTAAGTTCAGAAAATTTGTGTGCGTTATGTTATACTTAATATTAATCAATGGTTAAAATAATATGTTAATATTAGTCATGTAATCCTTTGATGACACATTCATATACTAATAAAAATTATCATGGTCATTGATGCGAATGTCAAGAATTTTATGTAATTTTAAATTCAGACAATAAGATATTGATGTAGAAAATATAAAACGACCATCTAAAATACATGAAAAATGCAGTCTGCTATAAAATGATCTTGACAAACAAAATCCGGCATTTTCACTTACTATGGGTCACTTACTTCACTTAGTCAGGGGCGATCTGGAAAAACAGAGAGAGAACCGCAGTTTTATTGGATGCCGCTCTAGCTTTTAAAGTTCCCAGGAAAAATTATATATATATAAATTACAAATGCAAAAATAAATCTTGTAATTTTCCATACATTTTTATAACAACGAATTGTGGAATTGGCTTCCAATACATTGTTGTGTTTGACAATATCTAAGGTAACCAACCCTACTTTAGACAGATTTGTACTACTTTTTCGTAACCGTATCCCTTTTAAAATTAATTCGTGCAGTCGAAATACACCTTTTGCACTCTTAAAAATTTATGTAAACTATAACGGTTAATCACTGGTCTGGGGTTCTATTAACGGGCTGGGCAAGGTCGACTCTGCCTTTCATCCCCGCTACATTGGGTCGATAAATGAGTACCAAGCTTGCTTCGGGTCTTAAACACTGAAGGTATCTCTTCAGACAAACCACCAAATCGGGACATCTGTTCATGCACCTCAGCGTCCAATGGTCACGTGTATTATGATGGGCACAGTAGTTCCTGGCCCTCATGGATTGTTGTGCCACTGAGTTAGCGTCTTAAGTTTGAGGATTGCCTCACTTTGGGGATACCCCTTAGATAAACATATATTACCAACCATTTGCAAAATAAACATTTTTCTTTTAAATATGTGTGTTTCAGTATTAAGTTTGATTTTTCAAATGTATTTGCTTAATAACATGTATATTTGTGTATTATATTAAAATTTTGATTAATCCAAAATTACATGTTTTTTGCTCCTCTAAAAGCTTTTAGGATTTTACAACTGATCTTACAATCCATATACGTTTTATAGTAGTATATTTAAAAATGATAAAGACATTTTTACGACTGTGTGAGCTTTAATGCCTCGTTTATAAGTATAAAAAATTGCATTCAGCTACAGTTTTTAAAATGTACTGAAATAAGTGGAGGAATAGGATACTTACATATTATTAATATTTTTGACTGCAGTAAGATATATTTATATTTCAGTTTCTTTACAATTTGAATAGAAGTTGTAAGCCATTTTGCGAATAGTTTGATATTGAATATAAACCCATAGGCTGTTTAATATTGTAAAGTGTTTTTTATACGAGCACACATTAAAATAAGGCTCATTTGCAGTTATATGATCAGCTTTAGTGATATTTAAATTTTAAAAAATAGTCTACACGTACGAAAACATTCTTTCAGAACCGCACACCACATCTCTCATACTATATCTTTCCTACAGCAGTAAATATTTGTGTATACTGAAAAATTTAATACAGGATACATTTTCAAGTGTTAAATTTGTTTTTTTAAATTTGGTATGAATACATTGTGGAACTGTTGGTTAACTTCACTGAACAAAATTGTTTTAAGTGTACTGTTTTGAAAGACAAAATTAATTAGGGAGAATTTTTTTCACAATAGAATTTGTAATGACTGAATTGTGTGAAAATGTAGTTATTGATGTGTGACATTTTTCCTCATAATAAAAGAAACAGAAAGATAAGAACTTTAACTTGAGTAGAAAATGGTTAGAAGTACTGTCATGCGCATTTGAAGAAGTATATCCCCCATTAAAATTAAAAACTATTGACTGAATGTGTGTTATACCCATCACAAATGCCGATGTAGAAAAGGAATTTTTGTTTAATACAAGAAGTTTGAAAAGGAGAACACTAGGAATGAAAATTTAGATTTTTTCCGAAAAATATTCAGTTAACATAAAAATTTCTTTTATATGATTTTAATTACAATAAATTAAAAGTATTGAAATCCTTTTTTATGCTATTTTAAATTAAAAATATAACTGAATAGAGAAAGATCGGTTTTATTTCATAAATATAATCATCGTATGTAATATTTATTGAGTTATTGTTTAAAAATGAGATAGGGCCTTTGCTCTTTTTACCTCATTACTTTTTTAAAAAACAGGAAAGTGAGCGCGTTTTCTTACTCTTATATTCAAAAATGAATACAGGATGCTTTTTTCTGGTTCAAATCGCAATACCAAAAAAATATATTTTTTTAATTTTTAAAAAATGACAGAAAAATAAATTTTCTTTGAAGAAAATATAATTATTTTTCAACTTCTAACATACTATTTATTTCATTTTTTCCTCTTTTTTTACCTTTCATTTTGTTTTAATTTTACTGTGACTGAACATATAGGAGAAAGAAATACCGAGTTCCACTACAGCTTTTATACAAGGCAACTTGACAGCTAGCTGTAAACGATTGATCTCTTGGTTCTTACTTGACAAAGGAACTGAACTAGGTCATAAAATTGTCCCTGTTCAACCTCCCAAGTTTTAAAAGGGGGAAAGGAAAGAAGTCTGTTGCATTTTTAAAGCGAACTTCAAAATAAGAGTATCACTTTCGGAATAACTTTTCAGGAGGAAAGTAACCATTCAGAGGGTTAAGAAGAACTTTATTCCAGATCTTAATTGCAACCACATAATTTCAACCACCATAGTCAGACTACGTACAAGACACTTTAAATGAAGGACAATATTCACTGATGGCCAAAGAAGTTACAATTATCATCACTGTCCGCATACTCAACTTTCTCCTACCCATATATTTAACTGTCGTTCTGTGTATCGGCTAAACTCCACATCGGCTAAACTCCACTCCTATACCCCACGGACCATCAGTTGTTTTATTCGCCGAGGTCGTCGATATAGCAAGTCCCGTTTTGAACGCCTTTAGGTTCATTTTATTCATCTGCACTACTTGGTGAGACAACAACAGTAGAAGTTTATACCTTGTTAAAAATTTCCAGTGTAAATGTAATACTTTGTTTGGTTTTTTTTAATAACTTTTTAAAATAAGAATCCCGAAAATAACCTTTTTAAAGATTTTACTTTGATAATCTTATGATGTATATTATACATTCATACTTGTATAAACATGACAAACATTTAAAACCTGAAACATTATTAAGAATACAACAAAAATAATAAATAAATTCTAAATTTTCAGAAATAGATAAATTTTAAAGAATGTAACAAACTTTCAATCCAACATAAAAATTCTCTCTTTACTTTAAACAATTATATAAAAAAAACGCTTTCTTTTTTGATGATAGAAATAAATGAAAACCTTGATTGGGATATTTCCTTAAAATTGCTTTTCCTGATTTATTTTTCTGTTCATTCTCTTCACCTCTTTTCACAACAGTTCAATTCTTTAGTATTCAAGGAACAGCATTTGTAAAACCTTACTTTATCATAAATTTAATCAGTAAAAAAGTACTTTTCTTAGAAAAATTTCGATTCAAGAAGAACCAAAAAAACGTTGAAAAGTTCAAACGAATAGAAGGTAAAATACTCATTTTTAAAAGAAGCCTTTTCCTAGATGGAAAATAAAAATAAAAATGCCTTACTTTTTTGAGTCTGTATTTATACATTAAGTTTTATATTTTCAAACTAACTGAAGCTTATATTATTTTTTTAAGAAAATAAATAAATTGCTAAGAACTGAACAGCTACTACTTTTCTTTTAAGAAATAAATTTTAAATGTTTTATTTATTTTGCTTATCTACTTATAAAAGATGCAAGAGCAACTTTAAAAGTTTTGAGGCAAACAATAGTCAAGAGCAATTTCAACCTTTTAGTACAAACAATTTGTAAAGCGGAAATATATTTAAAGCATGAATTTCGAAAGACGAAATAACATACTTTTCTATTTTTCAGTGTGTGAAGCTATTTTTCTTTACATAAATTGTCACAAATCTGTACGGAACCTTTCCACTAATATTCTTAGGCGTCTTTTAGGGATTATAAATTCGCGTATATTTCCAATCAACTCTAAGAGAAGAATGGGATATGCAAAGTATATAAGGTATTTAAGTAGAGCGTTGTAAGTTAGCAGGGATAAAGGCTATTGAGCGAGCAGCAGTAGTGTCAACGTTTACAGGATTCAATTGGATTACGATAGTGAAACATTATTGCTAGTCCTCAACGAAGGAATCTTAGGAGGTTAATATACCTGTGAAGATATCAAAGTACTACCAGGTGATATACTATAGTTTTTAATACCGCTTAAAACAAGCGTTAGTTTAATAAAATTAGTTTAAGTTAATGAAAGCTAATAATTCGAGTTGCGTGTACTTCTCAGACATCCTATTTTGGTAGACCTTATTCATCTTACGCGTTGTTAATGATTAATTTCATGTTTCTTAATTTAATTAATATTAAAGGTAAATCCCTTTTGTTTGACGTAGACACATAGATATTATTTGTCATTAGAGTTTCTAATATTTGAATCAAGTGAATAAATATAAGTTATTTTTATACAAATGGCTTCTGGTCATTCTTTGCCTCAAATTAATCTTGGCGTCCAGGGTGGAACCCAAGGGGGTTCCCACAAAATTACATACAAATTAATGCAATTTCTTGGAAAATTAATCACTAAGTATTATAATTTTATTAGGACTGAAATAATTAATAAATACATAAATTATAATGATTTTTTATGTCCAGTGTTATACATATTTTGTTACCTTAAGCAAAAAATACTTTTTTTTAAAAAAAATTCTCAAAATATTTTAAATTAATTGCTAAAAAAATGAAACACTGCAAATAGATGTATGTGTACAGTCCAGGTATTTCATTAATGTCATTTAATAAGTTTGTGTGCTCTATTTTTCTGTTTTTTATTAATAAAAAATATCTTGAAAAATAGCGATGAATGTAAATAAATTCACAAATTATTAATTTGAATATATCTGGAATTATTTTTGAGAGTTGAAAGATCTTATTTTCTATGAAAATTTATTATAATAAAGTTTATATATCAAGTGAATTTTTTGTTAAATTGATCAATACAGATACACGTAAAATTTTAGAAATATTTACAATTTTGACTAAAGTAAGGCAGTCTTGAATTCTGATTTACAAGACTGGGATCTCAATAGTTAACTAAATTACAATGGGGCTGGATCTTTTAGTCCTTTCATTGTGGGATGTAAAAATAGAGAAATATAACATCTCTCAAGTGTGTTATTTCCATATTATAACCCTGTAACTCAAAATCGGGAGGGAGGTCAGACAATAATCACCGAAAAAGTGCCTATAAAACGACGCTCGGCAAACACCAAATCAATAAAACAATCTTGGCTAAGTAAATCCCAAACAAATCGCTTTGATAACTAAATCTCAATGAGTGAAAATGAAAATTCTGGGTCTTGGTTAATACACCCCTATTTAACGTATGGAGATTTTCAAGTTATACAGGCTGTCTCGAAACTAAACGTCAAGTGGGCACTGGATGAAACAGGGAGAGGGTCAGATAAGTTCAATGAAAAATAAAAAAAAAATCCATATCACTTTGTTTAGGAATGACTTGCACATTTTTTTAAAAAAATATGGAAAATTGACACTGCAAACCAACCATTAGTTACAGTGACCACAAATTTCACAATTTTACAGTGAGTTTTTCATTAACATCATTTTCCACAGTTGTGCTATTAATCACAGCCACAAGTTGGGGAAAGACTTTTGCTGGTTTAGCTAAAATCAACGAAATATGTTTGAGTCGGGGTTGGAGAAAATCATGACACCTAACTTTTAGCTTTCCATTAAAAGCAAAATATTATAAATTACCCCATTCAAAATACTCAAAGGTCGGCTCATTAAATTAAGATTCCAAAATGGCGCAACAATTATTCCTTTCTATAAGTAACAATCACAGAGAAATATTTTATTTGCAAAATGTATTCCTTTTAAAAAACACCTCCATTGACATCCTCCTTCACATCAATAGGTCTTCCTATGACACATAATAAAAAAACGATACTTCATTATCAAACTACAGATGATTCTCAGTCCTACCAGATTACGGGCTCTCCATGTCATGTAATTGAGTTCATCGATAAGAATGGAGGGGGTCATATAATTTAGCTTTTCATTGTATAATTATGTTTCACGTTATATACACTGGCCTCAAAAAGTTAAGGTACAACCGGGTTTTTGTGTCTAATTTGCAAATGAATGAATGTAGAAACAAAAAATTTGGAGGATATGTGCATTAAATAGTTTTTTATTGAATGCGTCATAGAAATTTGTATAAGTGTATTGCAAAAACGATTTATAACAAAAAAAGCAATCTCTGCGGAAAAGTCCATTCTTGGAGAAAACAGCAAATCACAGTGTTATGTGGTAAAATGGCATAAAAACAATACAAAAATGGGTTCTAATAAGGAATGTTTCCACCCCTAACTTGAATGCATTGGCGGCATCGATTTCCCATGCTGTTTATTAAGTTGTCGGACACCGGAATAGGAAGCGAAGACCAGACACAGAGTAAGCCTTGTTTCAGCTCATGTAACGACCTTGGAGGAGAATTTAAAGCAGCAACCTCTCTGCCAATATAGTCCCAAAAATGTTCTATCGGATTCAGGTCTGGAGATCTAGCTGGCCATTCCATTCGTTCCAAACCGTGATCCTCCAGATACTCCTCAACAATCCGAGCTCGGTGAGGTCGTGCATTATCATCCATCAGAATGAAGTCGTTACCAATAGCAGCAGCATATGGGCGGACATATGGATCAAGGATCTCATCCCGATATCTAAGACCAGTTACGGTTCCTCCATGGAACACACGCAAGTCAGTGTGGCCACCGAGCGAGATCCCTGCCCAAACCAGGATTCCACCACCTCTATAACTGTGTCTTTCAACAGTGTTGGATTGATGGTATCTAGTGCGCTGTTCCCTCCAGATCAGTAGACGCCCTGAATCACTCTCCATTGTAAATCTGGACTCGTCTGTGAACAGCACAGAAGCCCATTGTTGCTACGTCCAAGAAACATGTTCTCTTGCCCAGCATAAGCGGTTCCTTCGCTGTCGTCCGTTGAGGGGAACGCACACAACTGGTTTTCTTGCATACAGACCTGCATTGTGAAGACGATTTCGCACCGTAGTAGCGTAGATTCTTCTTCCTGATGCTTGAAAGTGGTCTGCAACGAGCTGCGGCACAGTAGTGGTTCTTCTCCTTCGTGCCGAAAGAGCTAGAAAACGGTCTTCTGCAGGTATTGTAGCTCGTGGTCGGCCTGGAACAGGTCTTCTGGACACAGAATCTTCGGATTGGTATTGATCCCAAAGTCGCTGAACAACACTACGAGACACATTGAGACGTCTAGCAACATCAGCCTGCGACAATCCCATTTCCATCCATCCAACTGCCCGCCACCTTAACGAATTGGGTAAACGACGTCTCTGAGACATTTTCTAAACTCTATTGACTATTGTCACCGAAACTGCCAACAACTGTTGAAAATCAACACAACTTACACACAAAAGTACGAAAGCTTGATATTTGCATATTTTTCTCTCACTCATAAATATATGTTCTTTTCTATAAAATAAAAGTTGTAGCAATCGTTTTTGCATTAATGTTTTTAAAGTTCGTTATTAGCATTCATGTAAACTATGCATTTTATTGTTACTGCCATTTTTTTTATGGTGAGCTTCGAAAAACATGTTGTACCTTAACTTTTTGAGGCCAGTGTACCTTAATTTTCAAACAAACAAACAAAGCAAGAATAAGCAATTTCGAGCAACTTACTACCCTGACAGCTTAAATAAATTAGTTAAATTTG
The DNA here is from genome assembly GCA_019973935.1 of Trichonephila clavipes. Lineage (NCBI taxonomy): Eukaryota > Metazoa > Arthropoda > Arachnida > Araneae > Nephilidae > Trichonephila > Trichonephila clavipes. The sequence goes on from BMAU01016085.1 coordinate 46,018, forward strand.
CTCACCTGTGTGTTTCTGTTTCCAAAATGTAAAGAAAATTAAGAAACGTTGCATCATGATATTAACATTTTCTGAAATTGTACTTTTTATAGAGTTGACTTTAAAACCAAAATATTCAACAAATATAAATTGGAAGCTGCATAAATATTTGAAACGAATATTTTAATAAATTATTCTATAAGTACGCAAAATCTTTTAAGAAAATAAAATTTCCTTCAGAAGAAAATCTTTGGCATATTATGTTTCAAATGTTTTTAGATCGCCATGCAGCAAAAACGTTACTATACGTATATATTTAAAATAACTTTACGTTACATTTTCATGTATGTCACAATGTAAATTTATCATGTTTTAAAATTATAATTTCTCATTAAGGTGTCCGACTAGGTTAAAAGAGAGATTTTTAGGTGTTTTATGTTAGGGTCATTTAAAAAAAAGAAATATATTGAGGAATAAGGAGTAATATACACAAAATTAGAGAGTTTAAGTGTTTTTATAGCATTCACTTTATACAACTTACAATTCTCGCGATAAGCATAATTTTTCACAATAATTTGTGCACAAAATACGAAATATCTCCAGAACAATTGAATCAAATTCAAAGAAATTTATTACATCTATATTAAGAGCCCTTTAAATTGTAAAAAACCGAATGTCTTAATATAGTTACATTTAATCACATTTTACAGCATTTTTTAGCATAGAACATGTAGTAATTTTGACAAAAAAATCATTAACATTAAATTAAAATGCTTATAAAATATTTATTTCTTTAAATAGGTTTTACCTTGCGGTTTGTGATGCTTCAGATAGATTAAGAAGTGCATTAAAGAAATTAAAATTGCATTACGTACAATGTTTTTTTATTTATGTCATTTCTTAACTTAGAAAATGTTGCTAAAATTTTGAAAAATATTTTTTTTTCAAAACTGAAAGGTGATACATGTTATTTATTTAATAATTATGTGGTTCTTTAAACCTATTTATGTTTTTAAAACAGTTAAAGTTTTTCTAAATATCAATTTTTAAAAGTTGGTTTCCTAACCTACTCGGATACCTTAATGATAAAAGTAAAAGAAAATTTTTATAAACTATTAAGCGCAAGATTTGAGACTTAATTTAAACGGAAGAAAAACTAATTGAATTATCATTAATATCGATGTGCAGTTTGTTTACAGTAAATTAGAATTTGAATGTATTCCTGCATATTTTTACTATTAAAGAGCTTTCAAGTTCAAGAAATTACCTCACAATATACCATTAGATTCATTCAGAGTAAATCAAAATATTATTCTTACTTACTTACTTACTTACTTACTCCAGAGAACCGAGCTCACCCAAAGGGTTTATAGCTGCATCCAACACCCTCCGAGAAGTATTTTATTTTCAAATTAAACAAAAAACATGTACAAAAAGGTCCCTTCCCCAAAATTCTTGAGAATTGGGGGAAGAATACAGAAAAAACGCTTAACAATTACAATGCAAATACAAAAAAAAAAGAAAAAAACACTTAACAAGCACAGACAAGAACACACACAGGTGCTATCTTCTAACGAGAAGAAAAGTTCCTGAAACAGACATAGGGCACGAGGTGTGAAAAAGAGAAAAAATAAACAGGAAACAAAAAAAAAAATTGAACCATAATTCCAGTTGGCGCCAACACTTCCTGTTGTCGTTAGATTTTTTTTTAAAAAAAGCACTGGAAAGATGTTTTTTTTTTAGATTTCCTCCTCCAATTATATTTTTAAGACACGAAAAAGAGAAAGAGGGGGAAGAAGGAGGGGGAAACAGATAAGTTATTGAATCTTATTAAAGATACCATTTTTGCTAAAAGAGAGGGGAAAAAAACAAGAAATTAATCTTTAAGAAAACCCAGAATGATGACTAAGGGTTAAAACAGGAAGCTGCCAGGCGTACCTCTTGCCCATGCCATGATGAATTTCGTGGGCCTCGATCTGACTACGTCAGACAGGTGGCATTAGAAAACAACAACAACAACAGGAAGCTGCAATAAATTATGGGAGGGGAACAAAAAAGATTTAAAGGAATAGCAAGAACTGAAGAGGGAAAAGGGAAAGTTAAGCCAAATTATCACATATGGATTTGGAAATAGCAAAAAAAGGAAATTAATTTATTGTGAATAGCACGATTATTAATAATAGAGTTAACCCAAGGATAGAGAGCTTTCGGGATGGGGCTAACAAGATGGTGATCAGAAGTGAAGGGGCAGTGGAATACGTAATGGTCGGCGTCTCCAGGCGACCCACACAGGCAATTTGGAGAGGGAAGGAGATTGAACCTGTGCAAGTAAGCGGGGAAAGGCCCATGATTAGTTAGAAAATGGACCAGATATTTAGAAATGAGAAGAATGTTTAATTTAGGATTATTGAAAAAGCGCTTGACCATTAATCCAGTATTGCAATCATTCCAAGAGGAGGTCCAAGACTCTAGGATAAATTTACTTAAGAAACTGGAGAGGAAGGAGCGAGGAGTGGGAACCGAAAACACTTCACCATCATATACAGCCTATTTTGCATAAAAATCGGCGTAATCATTATAAAGGTTATTGTTATGAGCTTTGACCCAGTAAAGATTGTAGTAGCTTCTGAATTGAAACAATTTGAATTTAAAGGAATTGAGATAACTGGATTTACTTGTAAGATTATTAAGAAAGATAATAGAGGATAGACTGTCAGTATAAATATGAATTTTAGTATTATGATGAACTGCCCAACAGACAGAGAGACCGATGGCAGAGAACTCTGCCTAAAAGACCGAGTTAAAATCCTGAATTTTAAAGAGATATGTTTTAAAGGGAGAGCCCCGAAAAAAAATGCACACGGCGAAACCAACATTGGAATCGATTTTGGATCCGTCAGTATACACTTCCCACTCAGATGGGCCCTCGAAAGTATTAATGGGAAAGGAAAGAAAATCGGGAAGAATCTGATGAAGAGAAATAAGAGTCCAATTTCGTAGCTGGGATAAGACCTGGAAGGAGATCGTTCCTGTTGTTCCAAAGTTGGAATTTAAAGTAGAGAGAGCGAATAACAATATGAATGGGGGGAATGCCTGACAGGATATTAAGAGCGTTAGTAGGGGAGGTTTTATAGACTTTAGTGATTTTTAATAAGTAAATCCTCTGAATAGATTTAAGCTTTTGGACTTGGATAGAGGTCAGGGATCCACCCCACACTCCTGCTCCGTAGGAGATGATTGGTTGAACAACCGAAGTATGCCAAAGTTTCATTAGGGAAATATGCTGGTGATTGAAATTTTTGGAAACACGATAAAAGTTAGAAGAAATCCAGAGAATCTTATATTTGATAGTATTTATATGGGGAGTCCAAGATAAGCGATTGTCAATGTTGACACCCAAGTATTTGTATGATTTAGAGATATGGATGGAATCCGAACCAATTTTAAAAAGGGATTCCTCCTGAAGGTCGTGCTCCCTCCTTGTGCTCCCCAAATATTATTCTGGAGTGTACTCCAAGAAACCCAAAAGATATTTAACTGGAAACAATTAAACCTGCATGTAAATACATAATAATACAAATTCAAAGTTCGCTAATAGAGAATAGCAACATAGTTCAGGTCAACACAATATCCCAAGAGGCAAATGAAATACATCTAAGAAAATCTTAACACTATACTTGGCTCCATTGCACTGATCTTTAAATAAACAGTAAACTCTATATTCTAGATTTAGCATTTTAATGTATCTAGAAATCTATTTTGGCTGCTAATTTTTGCGATTTAGTGACATTTGGCAACACACATTTGTCACGAAGTATCTCAACCTACACTGCGTTATTGACAGGAGTATTCTCTTTTTTTAATTATTTTTTTTGCTTAATCTTTTGCTGACTACAATACCTCATTAAGTCTAAACATTCCACTCTAACATTCATTAGCGTTAATATTAACATTCCACATTAATATTTACAATCCAATTAAATATTTTATAGAAATTTGATTACAAATTCATAATTTTCACTTCAGAAAGGAATAATTTAGAAAGAATTTCTAGATGGATTTTCATTATAATTCTCAAGAAATATAAACAAAAATAGCTACGTATTAAGTCATTAAGTAAAGCGGGATTTTTTTAAATTTCATTGAAGAACTATGATGTTCATTTTAACAATTGTTTTGTAATTATAACGACTACTTTTCAAAAAATTGTAATATGCCTTAAATTTTTAAAAAATTTTAGTGCAAGAAAAATAGAAACTTTTAGTACGTTTTTAAAAAACTTTTTAAAGAATCTTTTATATGAATTATGCTCTTGCACTAGAATGTCTGAAAGAAACAGTTAAATGAGACAATTTATCTAATTTATCGCTTGTGATTTTAATTGTTGTAAATTAATATATATATATATATATATTATATATATATATATATTTGATTACTTTTTAACTATTGTGTTTTTTGAATTTTTTGATATGTTGTTTGTTTTTTCAATGTTCATTTTTAAAATATATTTTAATGGTATTTCAATGTTTATTTTCTTATATACATATATATATAAATATATGCTGTCTCTGAGTCATGTGCTGTTGAGGGTTTCACGAAGATTGATTTAACATTTATTTTTGATTCATGTGTTTGATATGAATATTCATATGTTAATCTTATGGTGTGTGAATTATTTTGAGACATGAGGGTTTAGTTCTGAGTAAGTGGATGAGGAGAATATAAAGTGATTTTTTAATGGAATTTATATATATATATATATTAACTCAAACACATAATGATATTAAAGATTTATATATTTTTAAAGACTGGCAACTTGGCTTTCAATTTTGATTGTCAATGCTCGGTGGTACAATATGATGGTGTTTGTGCTATCGTCAATCAATTACCATTAGAGAGAGAATGATATTTTTTGGTTATGATGGAATATGATGAAATGAGACAATTACATAAGAGTGATTTGGAGGAATATAGAAGGCGCAGACAATATGAGACAGCATGCAAAAAATTATAAATAATATAAAAAAATAAAAAAACGTTAGCTTCTTGTTCGTTGGTTAATGAGAAATTTACGAAATTAGGAATACATGATAATGAAAACATAAAGAGATATAAAACGCGTATTATTTGGAATACTGGATTTGTAGGAAATTACTATGATGTATCGAAGTGGAGAAATTATGAATCGAAATGTAATTATTTTAAATATGACGAAACATTTGATAATAAGTATCATAGTGATTCAGATCATTTAAAATTGAGATTTAGAAAATGTGGGGATAAAAGATGCAAAACCTGCCCCATGATGCAACATGAACAGAATAATGAAGAATCAGAATTTAAGTTCTGTAAAACATTCAACTGCATTTATATGTTGACATGTGGTGTTTGCGGCTTTAAATATATAGGTCAAACATCAGGAGCTATGAACCTGAGAATCAACCAACATAGATCCGACATTGGAAAAAATACATCAACAAAAAATATAGGAAGAATAGAAATACAACATTTTAATAAACATGGCTTTGAAGATGTTGCATTAAATATTATTAAAATTGTTCCAAATAAGATAAATAGACTATGGTATGAAAACGTTTACATTGGTATTTATAATGCTATGTATCCTTACGGACTGAATGTAATACGGAATAATAAGAATTTAATACAGGCAGTGAAACAAAATGATAAAGAATCTATTTATAATAGTAGAAATAATAGTAATAAGAGAAAAAGAGTTGGTAAGGGTGGACGCGAAAAGAGAGAAAATAGAGATATAGATACAGTTAAAAAAGAAGTAAATAATTTATTACAAGACTTTGAGAATAGTTTTAGTGTTGGAAAAATAAATTATTTTTATTTGGACTTAATAAACAGGAAATAATAATAGTTTTAAATTTATTAAAAAGTATTAGATTAAAAGATAATCATGGATCACACTTGGTAATGGATTTATGCAAATATATTACAAATAGATTAAAAATAAAAATAGACTCTAAGGAGGTTTATAATATAGAATATTGTACTTTGCTATACATGAATAAATCATATAATGGGATACAATTTTCTGAAATATTTGGGAAACACATGGATTTATTCCCGATGAAAAATGTGTTAATAAAACGAGCGTTCAAGTGTAATAAAAAAATTAGTAGATCAATTTTTAACTATAATAGTATGAAGGAATTGGTGGATAAAAAAGAATGTTGTTGCAATGAATACAAGAATTACGTAGACGAATATCATGGGCATGTAATAACTGGCAACTTAGAAATTGTACAGGATCAAAAATTAAGAGAAATTATGAGCAAAGGTACTGGTTATCGATTGACTATTTCAAACAGCAATTTAAATATGAGAAAACAACTATCAGAAGATATTAATAAATTTATTCTAAATGTTGCAATTAAATATAATTTACCTACTCAGGCTTTTAAAGAATATGGTTTTCATGTCCTCAAGGACTTAATGAACTTTATTTTTAGAACAAAAAATGAAGATTGTTATAGAAAAATTAAGGGACCAATAGAAAACTTACAAAAACACTTTGTGATTGTTTATGTAGATAAAGTACCAGCAAATTATGCAATTATATGTAAATATTATTATAGTAAATTAATAAATGATCATATACAAAATAATAATGCATATGATGTAAGTAAATTTCGTATGAAAGAAATTAACAACAGATTATTAGCATTTGGTAAACAATTAAATATTTCTAGCAATAAAATTATATATCCCCATATATTTCTGACTCCTAAATTTCATAAGAATCCAATCAAATTCCAAAGTGTAACAAATGGGTTCAATACTTATATATCCAAATCGGGAAGAATTTTACAGACCATATTACAAGATACAATAGACAAATTTGAAGATACTTATACTATTAAAAACAGCCATGATGTAATAAAGAAAGTTGATCAACAAGAGGTATTTTCTGTGAATGGGTTCGATTTCGAAGATTTATTTAACTCCATTAAAATAGAAGATATAATTCAGGTACTTTCAGATGCATATGAGAAATATGGTTTGAATAATTACATTAGTTTTGAAAAGTTCAATACACTAATTTGTTTTGTAATACAGGGGAGCTTCATCATCTTTGGTGACAAACTTTACAAACAAATCAAATGATTGCCTCAGTGTGGCGCTGCCAGTAATAGTCTCGCTAACCTTACACCTCTTTATCTTAATTTACACCACTATGAACCAATTCGAAGAAAGGAACTATCTTGCCTCTTATTAAGATACATAGATGATTTAATTGTTATAGGTCATGATAGAGAATTTAAACCTAACATTAATTTTTATCCTGAATACCTAAAATTAATACAGACGAATTTTAACTCAAACAAAGTTGAATTTTTGGATTTGGATTTAACTATTATTGACAACAAATTATATAGCAATATATATGATAAAAGGGAAGCATTTAAATTTAATGTCATAAAGATACCAAACTTCAATAGTTGTCTTCATATATCTGTATTAAGAAATATAATTTTAAATTTTTTGTTGAGAAATAATAATTTAACTACGCACAATATTGATAGATTCAAAAATATCCAGAAATTTATATTATTGTGCATACAAAATGATTATCCCATCAATTTCCTGAGAAAATATATAGATCAGAAATATTTCTTAAAAATATTTTTAAACTCGTAAATGCACAAATCCACCACACAACATTAGGTCCACAAAGTCAGCTTGTTAGTGGTCCAGCTGTGAAGAATTTGTGCATTCCACACACAGATTACTTTTTAATATACATTTTAATACACACACACTTAAAACAATATTTACACGACTATATATACACTTTAAAATTATTTATTACCAGTTAAACATTTATGTCCAAACAGTCATTTATGACCAATCAATCAAGCAAGTCTTTTACATGTGATATGGTTTGCATCTAATGCCAAGTATTCATACTCTAGTGTTGGATCAAGAATCGATTGGATTGACATGGTTAGATGTTATGAACAAAATATGATGTGTAATTGATATATTAAAAATGAAAAGTCGTGCTATAAGAAATGGATCATATTCTTGATGGGATACTGTTTGGTGAGTCTTTAATGATTTACTCTATTCATTTGTGAATATACTGTATTTTTAATGATTTACTCTATTCATTTGTGAATATACTGTGTTTTTAATGTGAACATTCGGTTTTTAGAAATTTTTAGTTTGAACTTTCGGATTTTTTAGCTTGAACTTTCGAATTTTTTAGATTGAACTTTCAGATTTTTAACTTGAACTTTCAGATTTTTAACTTGAACTTTCGGATTTTTTAATTTGAACTTTTTGATTTTAGATAATTTTTGATTTGAACTTTCGGATCTCAAATAGTTTTTGATTTGAACTTTCGGATCAGGAATTTATTTTTTCTACCTTTACAACTATTTTAAAGATGGGTGCATCATCTTGGGAGTTTGAAGGTTCACTTATATTATGCACTAAATTGTTTTTAAATTTTAATATTGCAATATCTTTCGGAATGTGATGGCGAATAGTTTTATTTTTCAAGTATAATGATTTAATTTTAACTTTTTAATTTAAAGTATAATGATTTAATTTTAACTTTTTAATTTTTAATTTTTAAATTTTTTTTTCTTCTGAAATTTGAAAATTTTCCAATTAACTTACCAAGTTGCAATAGGGGAAGGTTGGCGCCATCAAACTAGTTTAACCCCACTTATCGGTCCTAAGTCCGAGATTGCACTTGGATATTTTATATATTTTTATTTTATAATTTTTTAATTTTGTTTGAAAATGATGGAACATTATCTTTTATATTCGCCATTGATATTCTGAAGTGATTTGGTATTTTAGGATTCATATATTTCAATTTTTAAATTGATAATTGTGATTGTTTTTATATATTTAAATATATATATATATATATATATATTACGAACTCACGACTACGAATGCACATATATTACGACTTACTCACAATGTAAGTCTTACAATCTCTCTTGTTGCATCGACTTTAAATCTGTAAATGTGAATACTAGTAGGCTATAATTTTATCGTTATATTTTAATAGTATAGTGATTTTATTTGTAATATTTAAATTTCTCCTAATATTATTCTTTTCTTTCTCTTTGACACAGTGTATAGGCAAATTACAGGGGAAGGTTGGCCAGCCATAAAACTTGTTTAAACCTGTAATCTTGGTTCTTAAGACCAGGTGTTTGTTATTGTACGACTGTGTCTAATATTCCCTACCTTGAATAGTTATACTTAGATTCTATAGCAATCTGTAAATATATTTATGGATTATATATGCATATATCATCGCATAAATTTCTCTTAAAAGCTGTAAGAATGTTTGTCGTAGTTGACTTTCCAACTTTGCTCCAGCATAGAAGGAAATGAGCCCTTACCTTAAAAAACTTCGCATGATATTAATTCCGAAGAAAACATCTGAATAACAAATAAGAAATATGGATTGATTTCTTAAGAATGAGCATTAAACAATAAATGAAATGTTCAGAAACGTAATTACCATTATAATTGCATATTGGAAAAAGATAACTATGAATAATTACGAAATAATTATAAAAAAATTTTAAGAAACTCTGATTATAAAAGTAAAACAAAAACGTAAAAGAAAATTTGAAAAAATAAAATAAAAAGCTACCAAAGCCCATACTTTTGCAATTTGTAAAAGAACATTTATAGAATTAACGACAAAATATATGGAGATTTAACTTTTCGTATATGTATGCTTAATTTTCAATAAAAAGCCTATATATGATAACTAGCCGTTACCCTCCCTCTTCACTGGGTATTTCACGATGTTGTATATATGTATATTGTTTACATATATATTAATTATTGATATCTAGCATTAAGAATTCAATTGTATTGAAAAATATATTTATAGCTGTTACACTCTCACCCTTTGATATAAAAAGAACATAAACTATAATATCTAATTTCTATTTATATCTAAAATAGAAGTAGAAAGATTTTTTTCGCTCACTTAACCTAATAATCAAGTGGATTTCCACCAAAGCAACTTTCAGTGGGTCTCTACTCCAAAAAATAAACATGCGTGCTAAATTTCAAGTCTAAATCTAACAGAGCAAAAACGTTTATCATCAATATTTCATTAACAGCATTCTTAGCGGATTCCAATTCAACAAAAGAAGCATGGAAACCAAATTTTATTAGTATAGTCTTAGCAGTTCAAAAACGGGAATTCCGTCTATCAATACGCCCCAATAACTCTCCCCGCGTCCCCCTGGAGTTGATTTCCGTAAAATCCATTCTTAGTGGAACTCTATTCAACTAAAGAAAAGTGCTCAACAAATTTCAAGTAAATGAGTTAAATTCAAAAACAGGATTTTTTCTATAACACGCCTTAATCCCTCGCAAGCTCACTTCTTTGGGGTCCGTTTTCGCAAAAATCTTTGTAAATAGAACTTTATTCCATGAACGGAACATACCTTCTAATTTTCAAGCAGGTGGTTCTATTAGTTGAAAAGTGGAAATATTTATCTATTATACGCCCCTTAATCCCCCTCAGTGACCCTTGGGGATCAATTTTCCCCAAAACTATTTTGTAGCGGATCTCTACACCATTAAAGAAATTAGCTTACCAAATTTTACGACTGTACGTCTTATAGTTTAAAAATGGAAATAATTATCTATAACGCCTCTTAAGACCCCGCAACGCCACTTAGGAAACGATTTTCCCAAAACTCATCTTATAGCGGATCTCTACTTAATGAATGGAATTAGCTTACTAAATTTCGAGATTTTACGTCTAATAGTTTAAAAAAGGAGTTAATTGCCTATAACGCCACTTAATTCTCTACAACGCCACTTGAGAGTCGATTTTCACAAAACCCATTCTATAGGGGATCTGTACTCTATGAAAGAAATCCCCTTACCAAATTTCAAGACTGTACGTCTAATAGTTTAAAAATAGAAATAATTATGTATAACGCCCCTTAAGCGCCCTTTAACGCCCCTTGGAGGTCGATTTTTGTAAAAATCATTATGTTGGGAATCTCTATTTTATGAAAGAAATCTTTGTACCAAGTTTCACGTCTTTACATCTAATAGTTTATTAAAGGAAATTATTATCTATAACGCCCTTTAAACCCTCGTAACGCCCCTTGGGGTTCGATCTTTGCAAAATCCGTTCTTAGCAGACGTCTACACCATGAAGGGAACCTACCTACCAAATTTCAAGTTTGTAGGTTTAATAGTTCCGGAGATATCGTGATTAGTCAGTGAGTGAGTGAGTGAATCGCTTTTCTCCTTTATATATATAGAGAGAGAGAGAGAGAGAGAGATAAATTTTTCTATAACCCACACACATGTTCCTAAATACTGATTTTAAAACAATTTCACTTATCACAACGCATAACAACAAGTCAATTGAAAGAGAATGCATAGAATATCAAAATAGTTTTTGTATTAAAGCAGTGGTGTACACAAGAGGAAGGGGAGGGAGGTACCCGAGTTCGGATTCCCCCCCCAGCCCTTGATTTTTTTCGATTGATTATAGTCCTATGCATATAGTACGTAAAAATTAACTAATTATATGTTACTAATAATTAATTAATGCTACTTATTTATTCAGTAATTAATTTTTTACTGCTTTTTACCCTTAAAATCGACAAAATCAAAAGAATATGCTGGACGGAGTATAGGAGCATGATACGAGAATGATGAACTTTCGACCTGCCCTCCCCCTTGAAAAAGTCCTGTATGCGCCACAGTATACAGGTAATATTATATAAGATCATTAATGCTTGATAAATCTCAATGTGGTCGACATTATATTCGTCGATAACAGCCAATAAAGATATATAAAATAACTGAGAGAATTACAAGAGCAAAATCTTAAATTATATTTAGAATATTAGAGTTTGTGGTGTCATTGAATATCGTAAGTGGAATTAAGGAAAATTGTGTACCTCTCTCTGATTAAGAATAAAACATTGAAGTTAGATTTATTCTATTCTAAACTAAATAATAGCCCTGTTTACTATAGATATTATACGTGCAATTTCATAAAAAAATTATACACAATGAAACACTTCAGAAATGAGTTCGAAAGGATTTTGTACAGGGTGCATCAGTTCAACAGTTGCAAACTTTCAGGACAAATAGTGCACTCAGACGACAGGAAATCCCACAGGAAAGCAGGAACGAAAACAGCATCCTACTGCCGGAATGAAGAGATAAAACACAAGAAAAACAAGGTAAGAATAAAAGGAGAAAATATGTTTAGAACAACAAAACTTCTGGGAAGTCTTTGGTTGACGTAGATGGGGCTAAGTGAACCGTAGCATCAGATGGCGGAGAACACGAAACAAGGATTGGATGCAGAGCCATCGTGGTTCCAGTGTGCAGGCTATCTCACCAGTCTTTTCGGAGTTTCTCCTATTAGCGTCTAGCGGATCATGCATACTAACCACATTATCACTCCCCTTATACACCTGTAGTGTTCCTTTAATGTTCTTTTTTTCTTAAGTTTTTGCTATACTAAAGATAATAAACACGTTTCTTCCTCTTATACGGCTCCTGTCTTTCTTGTCATCACTACAGCGGCAGGAAAGAGTTTCTGACCTTGTGTTCCTGTGTGATTTCCCATTGTCGAGGAATGCTCAATTTGTAATAAAGATTTGTAACCATTCTAGTGATACACTTCATATTGAGTGAAAGATAAAGAAATTTACTTTTTTCCCCATTGGAAAACTTTGAATTCATATTGAGAAAAACAATAAAATAGAGTAATAATAGTAGCAGAATCTCGAAAATGAGAGTGGTATATTATTTGTATGTAGAGACAAGTATTAGAAATTAAGAAGCACAAATTGGGGAGTTCATCATGAATGAAACTGGATGAATGGCAGCTATTTTAAGAAATATGTTACGCAATCCATTACTATATGCTTTTTAGTTGCATTTTATTCCTTTTTGTAAAATCTATTTTTGTTTAATATAGAAAGTACCATAATAATCATACAAAGAAAAACCAGTCATGTTTAACCTTTTCTGAAATTGAATAGAATAAGGACGTTTTGATTTAAATACTTCGTTAAAAAATTTTGAATTTTTAAATATAAAAACGTTTAAAGCGGCAAAAAATAGTAATTGAGATTTTTGTAAATGGCAATGCACTGTTTATTTATTCAAGTTTTCCAGCGTAAAAAAGACTGACTGAAGAAAATTTATCAGAAATTTAAATTTAAATGAAAACAAAAAATTAAGAAATGCGCTTGTAATGCGTGAATGCATGTACTAAAGAATAAAAATTCATTCTGTTCTAATGCATTAAAAATATTCTAAAAAGATAATTATGAACTCCCCCCCCTTTCTGACATACATGTATATTCTTACATAAACTGTCAGGATTCATTAAACTTTTTAATTAAAAAATGCTGAATTTACCTTTTCTGAGTGAATATTAACGTCGCACTATTCAGCTACACGAGGGCTTTTGGCGACGGACCACGTAATTTCGAACCATGGTCAAGTGACGTGGACGACACCTGAGCTGGCACCCCCCTCTCCTAACTACCACACCACACCAACGGGAGGACGTTTCAGCTCTCGATAGATTTAAAGTGCATCGCTGCCCTACACGGCGGGTCGTTGGTGGTACTGGGCTCGAACTCATGACATGCCTGCCATGGTCCGATACCTTAACCACTGGGGTACCGCAGCCCCTACCTTTTCTGACTAAAACGGTATCATTTTTCTGTGAAAATATCTCACATACTGCACTTTTTTTATAAGACATATTTTCCTTTCTTTTTAAACGTTTCTAGGTATTTTTTAAGGTTGAAAGTAACAAAATTCATTAATACTTTTATATTTCTATTCATTCTGAACAAATATTGTAACAGCGGTCGATTTTTATGTCACGCTGAATGGTGTCGCAGTTGTACTGGACGTCTATCAATTGATGGATGACAGTAACATATCACGGCACTCCTTTCGAAGGTTTTATCGTGATTTTATACTTTTATTTCAAAGATGTTTTTAGTAAGTTTGTTATTGAAAGTACGCTGTCCCTTTTTTGAGCCCCCATAATTAGGGAGAGGAGAATACCAAAGGTAGCACATGGTTATTCCAGCAATAATTGTCTGCAATAAATGTTGAATAAGGTGGGGGAATGTATTAGATAGTTAGGGACTGACTGTGGGATTAGCACGTATTTCTGTATATTGTTGACACATATTTCTTGTTTTATTAAGAGAGAGCACTTATTTTATTTTAATAAACTCCCAATAAGTTTAGATTCTTGAAAATAGCATTTCTTCCATTATTGTGTAGCTGACGTATGATGCAATTTTATTTCAATGAGTTTTCTAATGCATACGAGTTTATGCATTTATGTACTCTAAAAGATTTTTATTCACAATATTTGTATTCTCTTTTCAAATAGTTACTAAGAATCAGAAATATTTTTGAAAACTTATAGTATTTTTACCAATAATAGATGTTGTCCACAATAAAAAAAATTGCGGAGAAAATTAATGTTTTAAAAATAAACATAAATATTTTGTTTTCAAGACAAAAAATGTAATTATTTGAGAATAATTTTTAAATTTACCATAGATTTCAGACCTTTTACAACATATAGTTTTAAAATACAGTAATACAAAACTACTTAAACTCAAAGACCACTTGAAGTATTAATCATCTAAGAATGGGGGGAAACGAGCAAAAAACATAACAGTATATGTTTGCAAAACAAGTGGAGTACTTGTAAGAGCAAAACTTTTACATTGTAAATTTGTCTTCATTAAAAAAAACTATCAAGAAGAATTGTAAAAATAAAATCGTATTTCCTTGGTCTATTTGCACACATACACTTTGTGGGAAAACAATTCTACATTGTAATTTTTTTTCTACTAAATTCTATAAGTCTTCGAATTTATAAATAAGTTATTGGAGAAATAAATTATTCCCAATGCTTAAACTGAGGATATTGTAAAGAACTAATAGGAACGTACTTTTAAAAATCAACTTATAGTTTAAATTCTTATCCAAAACACATTTGCTTTGCATGAAACAAAATATTATGGATCAATTTTAAACTTAAATATGTCTTGAGAATTAAAATTACAAGGATGATAAACTATATATATCTAAAACACTTAAAATGGGGCATTAATATATAGTTAGAAAAAACATAAATGGCATGATGCATTTTCAAAGTATATTTGGAATTTATTAATATTTAACCACTACAACTTAAATATATCCCTATATAAGAGGTTTTATTAATGCTAATAATTTATTTAATATTAATACATGGTTAAAAACACAAGCTTTCACCAATGTCCAAAATACATAAAATGAAATAAATTGCTGTAAATCTTTTACACGTAATGTGTTTGCATTTGTAAATATTTTTATTTAAAAATTTATTGCCACAGTTACCAAAAATAATAAATGAAACACATTAAATGGTTGAATATAAAAAAAATTGTTTCATACTTTAAACTCGCATATTCGGATTAAAAATTTCAAGAATATCTCCAATTCATTGTTTAATGGCTTTTTAAATTCATTCGTGCGTGCATGATATTTATTAAGTACTTTTCATTAATTATATTATTTTTTTTCATAAAACATTTACATTTTCAACACGTTTCGGATAATACATAATTTCTTCTTTTGATCAAAAGTGCCTCAATAGAACATACACTCTACAGTGAACTTCATTAGCATTCACTGTGCATTATTCTAAAGAAGGGTATTGCTAAAAATATATATAGCTTAAGAAACTCCGAGTAAACAAACTCCTTGAAACCACTAATTTAATTTGTTGTTCTTTATATCATCAGTCACCCATTTATCTCTATAATTAAATGTACGAGTTAATTTTTTCCGAATATATGTGTGTGTATGTGTGAATATATGAATGAGTGCATTCATGTGTTTATATATATATATATAACAATTTATTTCATTATGAATTGGAAGAAAATATTTTATTTTGAGACATTAATTATGATTAATGCGAAGAAATAAACAAATTATAATGTAAGAAATATTGTTTATTCTTGCCTAGAGTAAGCATCCTGGAAAGTAATTTGTTTTAGATTTTGAAATATATTCGCAAATTATCCCGAAATCTTATGCATAATTTAAAGATTTCTTAGTCATAATTTTTAATACTTAACAATCATTTATTAATTATGTTTATTTACTATGTTTTATAATTGAAAAAGCGTAGCTACTAACTTTTTTAGGATTACTTCTGCCATTATACACTGGCGTCCAAAATTCAGAAAATGTGAACATTTACTCGAATTTTATAAAAGGATTGACCAAAATGTAAAACTACGGCTTCGAAACAAATATGCATATCTTGGGTGTTGAATGTGTAAGTGTATAGGTGTGAGGAGGGGGAGGATAGAGTCAATTAAAAGGATTTCTAAGCACGCTTGCCAAAATCCTCATTTTGTTCTTGGTGTTTTCTTGCAACACAATTGGTGAAATTTAAATTCAAACAGTTAAAATATGTAGCCTTCGATGTTTTGATGAAAGGATGAGAGAAATGCTCTAAGCAGGCCAATCTCAAATCCAGATATGAAAGGAATTCACTTTATAACGCCCAGCGTCAGGTTCAAATTAGCTTCGGGATACAGGATGTGTCGAGAGAAAGCTGGACAAGAACCAAGAGGGTTATCTGTCCATTATAACAAAAACGCTAAGCTTATGAGCTGTCTTGTGAATTGCATGCTGCAGCAGGAACTCAAATTTCAAGGGGGACTCTTTCTAGAAAGCTTCATGAAAGAGAGCTGCTTGTAAGGAAACCTGTTGTTTACATCCCTGTCAGTTCTGCGAACCGGAGAGTATGTTTAAAACGGTGAACGGATCACAGAGATTGCTGCATGGATCAATGGGCAACCGTTCACTTCCCGGATGCGCACTGATTTAGCCTAACCCATGATTCTCGCCTTACTTTCATGTTGAGAGAAACGGGAACCCTCCAATGCCTCAGAAATCGGCCAGCAGAGTGTGTTTTAATGGACAGGCAACACGTTGGATGGCTGCCTCCATGTCTTTGAAAAATGCACTGTCAGGAACAGGGATGATGTCTTGTGTCCAGGTATGCTCTTGTATAGGTCACATAGTGCTCATCTGGTCACTGAAGTTTTGAAAAGTGAGGATATTCACCTGATGGGTTGGTCAGTCAAATTTCTTGACTTCATCCCTATAGAGAATATCTAGGAGGCTATGAGGAGGTTAATTGCTACTTGCAACCTTCCGAGAACCATCCAAAGAGTAAAACCATAGTTAATGAACGAGTAGAATTGAGTGCCACAGGAACTCATACATTTTTGTATTTCCCGTAAAAAATCTTGGTACGATATCAGTATATCTATAACAGGGGACCACACCCGCTTTTAACCCTTGTTTTCTAGTATTCAATTGCTGTTACATATCTTCTGACTCCGACTAGTATTGCGCACGATCATTGCTCGAGTTTTATAACTGTTGAAGAGTTATTATTTTAATTAATTTTTTTTTGCATTATATGAACCCTATGTACATAAAAAATTTCATTAAAACCTGTCCCGTTGTTTTAGAGAATATCAACCCAATCAAAAAATTCTCTTAATTTTAAACAGCAGTTTATATATTTTAAAATGCTGCATTAAATATATATATATCTCTAGCTTTTAAAATATTACAACAAAATCAAAATTAAATTTAAACTCATCAATTAAAATCTTTTTTTTCTTTTGCAATTGTTTTAATTGATATTAATTGTATTCCATAACTCAAAACGTACAACTGGAATTAGATATATAATTCCAAGTTAATTGCATGTATATATTTCAGTCATTTTTTTCTTAATACCATTATAATTCTTCTGACTCTGATTTCAAGAACAATTTAATCATGTTACATTTCTAGACTAGATATATTTATACATATCCTTTGTATTTGAACTTAATTTCGTATACATGTTATAAGATAAAATAAAGTAAGAAAATATATTAAAAAATAATTCATTGCTGTATTATTAATAATTATAAATTATGAAGCTTCACGATTTTAGTTTCGTGTATTTTTAATTAAAATAAATTATTTTTATTAACGCAGATTCATCACGAGCCATTTTATGTCAAAATAAAAATAATTGATATTGAATTGTTATTGAGAATCTGATACATTTCTGGTCCTACGTTTTATATACTGGTTATTTTTTTTAATTTAAAATAAGTTATAAATACTGAAAAAGGAAAGGAAAACTTACTGAGACTAGTCATTTATGTAAATGAAGTCATTTAAATAGTACATCTCATTTATTTAGATGAGACGTCGCATACTATTTAAAAAGAATATAAATCTTGGTTTCCTTTTTTTCTGAATTAAAATAAGGCTTTCTAATTGATGTAAATTCATGTAATTGATACATATTTACAATTACTATACTCTTGGAATTGATAAACAATCGATCATTACGTGAAACATGATATTTTTTTTTCTTTTGAATGTTAAAAAAATTGCTGCTCATGCTCAAAAATTATTTTATAAGAGCAGAAAAGAATATGTGCGTGCTTATGACCACACGATAGAAGTGATAATTCAAATTTTCTAATGTTTTTTCAGGGTGAGTTAGGCGAATAAAAAAAAGATATTAGTTAAAGAAATTAATTATTCATTTTTATCATGCCTGGTGTAAGAGCGCCCCTACCGGGTGCCCTTCTCCTTGATTATCAGCGTGAGCTATAGGTGTAGGAATAAATGAAGAACTAGTAGCTGCCATGATCTTAATATGACTTTATTAAGATTTTTAACTTAAACTTCTAACAAATTACATAATAATAATATATGTGAGAGAATCTACTATGGCAAAACACATAATATAAATAATACCGAAATAGCGTAACCCGGACCACTATCACTACTAACTCGCCTAAGCTCCATTCCTAGACTATCAAAGATCCGAATATTAAATAGTCACTCCTACCTTAATGTCTAACGAAGTAGCGATCAATATAATCCTAGTTGAACTTGTGGTTCACAGGAGTGCGATGTTATGCACCTTGACCTAAGGGATCTCTGTCACGGATAACTTCTGTTGGATGTCGCTTAACCTTTCCAAAACTTTTTCACGATTTAATCACGGATTATCATAACATTCTTCAAATTGCCCCACCGCTTTCTCTAACTTCTGATATTTAAAAGCTTCCTAATTTTCATCTTTCCTTCAAGCTTCACTTCTTGGGTTTGGTTAGAAAAGTGTTGCCATTAATTTTCCGGCTCCAAAGAACATGTTAATGAAAAGACGAGTAAGCCTGTGACAAGGGACAGAAAACCTAGACTTTTGTTTACATTTACTGTGTAAAGAAAGATTCAAAATGTAAATAATACTATAAGATAAAAATATTTCAGCATTTTCTTATATTCTTAAAGTTTTTCCACTGAGTCACTTTTTTAAGAACTTTCAGTTGTAATGTATCAGAAAGTTGTCGTTCTGCACATGCGTCCTAAACCTGAAACGGGTCAATTCTGTTGTAGGTATATTACAATTAACTGTTACTGGCATTTGTTGATTTTAGCAATTTTTTCGTTGCATTTTTATGGCTCCTTGAAATGGAAATATGCTTTTAAAAAAAAAAAGTTTTATGTGCAAAAAAGCAGGAAAATAGAAATGTTTCAAAATTATGAAATTATATAAATTTTTTAAAGAATATTCCATCTGAGTCTAACTTGACGGCATTAAGAAAGGTATAAAATGCACCAATCTACGAGAAAAGTAGTTGTAACTTTCTTTTTTGAATTTAAATCCAAGAAAATCCATAGAATTTATAAAAAATTCGAGACACATGATAGAGATTGAGATTTTAATAATACATTTTAAGTTAATCACAAGTTAAAATCATTTACTTTGTAAACAAAGTTAAGTGATACAGTCAATAGAGCAATGTCATGAAATTCCAGTTTGGCTGAAACCCGATTTTTGACGCCAAATTTTGTCATTGTTGTAACAACAACATTCTTACAACAATGACGAAAAAAGTCGAATGAACGTTAAAAACCTGAATGTGACGTTCATTCGAGTTCATTCTCCAGCAAAACGCGCCTAAATAAGTTACTAATAACCGACAATTTTTAAGCAAAGTTAATTAATACAGTCAATAGAGCAAAATGATTGATTCAAAGTGAAATAATAATCATTCAAAACATTTTAATTATAATTCATTTAATTAGATTTTATTTCTAAAATACACAATCTAGGAATTATTTCTACCTAAAAATTCATATTTCTTCAGCTTATTGTTTAACATTTTCAGAGAAAGAAATGAAATATCTCTAAATTCTTAATAGCAAATGAAATTAGCTAGTTATAGGCATTGTAACACTATTTGTCCTATAAATTATCTTCATGTTAATTTTTCGCCATGAAAGTTCAAAAATTATTAAAAAGGATGTGACAAATCTATACGGAACTTTATCACTGACCTTCTGAGTCGACCTTTTTAGGGAAATTTAATTCCCTACCTATTTCCAATCAACTCCAAAAAGCGGACAGGATTCCTTGTTATGCAGATTAGATTAAGTATTTAAGTCAAACGAAATAGTAAAGTTAGAGCAGTAGGAGATACAGATTGAAGCAGGAAGTTATAGTGAAGTTAAATTGAAGATTTCTTGTTGGAGATAATTTACTCTCAAGAGGAGTTGAAATTCCGTTGGTAATTATAGATTTATAATTAAAGTCTCATTAAAATTTAGGAATGAGATTAAAGTTAAATGTTCAATGAGAACATTATTAAATATAATTCTGGGATCTCTTATCGTGGTAATTTCTGCGTGATCGTTATTTAATAAATTAATTAATTGGATCATTAATTAATTAAGTTAATTTAAGGGATATTATCTTTAAAACCTCATAATGCTAGTAGATAAATTTGTCAATAAGTCTTTGATTCTATTTGGATAAGATAACCAAATAAAGAAAGTTGTTTATAAAAATGGCTACTGGTTCTTACATGACTCCTATTTATTCTCGTTCTCAAAGTGAGGTCCTAGGAGACCTTCACAAGGAGTCAAAAGTAAATGTTTTGAAGAATAGTATTTTAATGTGTAAGATTATTCACATAGTATTCCTTAAAAGTTTTGACTAGGATAAATTTTTAAATTCCATTATTTTTGAAATGATAACTTCTTTAGGCGGGTTTTCATGAAGAGTGAACTTGAATGATGAATTTTAAGAAACCAGGCATTGTTACGCTCGAGTTTGTAACGCTTGTAACAATTAATCGGAATTTTCCATAACAATGAAAAGTCCTTCAACAAAAAAGACTTACAACAGTGGCAAAACTTGGTGTCGAAAATCAGTTTTCAACCAAACCGGAATTTCATGATGTTTATCTATCGACTGTATTGACTAACTTTGTTTAAAACATTGTCAGTTATTAGTTACTACTTTAGGCGCATTTTGCTGGAGAGTGAACTCGAATGAACGCCACATTCGGGTTTTTAACGCTCATTCGGCATTTTTCCTCATTGTTGTAAGAATGTTGTTGTTACAACAAAGACAAAATTTGGCGTCGAAATCGGTTTTCAGCCAAGCTGGAATTTCATGACGTTGCTCTATGGACTGTATAAATTCGCTTTGTTTAAAAAATAAAATGCTTTTAACGTGTGATTAACTTGAAACATATTATTAAAATCTCAATCGCTACAATATCTTACATTTTTTTAAAATTTATATGTATTTTCTTGGATTTAAATTCAAAAAAGAAAGTTACAACTACTTTTCTATTAGATTAGTGCATTTTATATCTTTCTCAACGCTGCCAAGTTAGACTGAGATGGAATATTGCAAAACTTCTTTAAAAAATTTATTTAACTTCGTAATTTTGAAAATTTTCTATTGTTCTGCTTTTTTGTACATAAAATATTTTTCCATTCCAAAGAGTCTTTAAAATGTAACGAAAAAAAAAGATTGCTATAATCATCAAATGCCAGTTATAATTAATTGTAATAAATCTACGGCAGTATTGACCAGTTTGAGTTTTATGGAACACGTGCATAAAGACAACATACATTACAACTGATAGTTTTCTTTATTTTTAAAAAAGTGATTTAGAGTGGAAAAACTTTAAGAATATAAGAAATTGCTGAATTGTTTTTATCAAATAGTATTATTTACATTTTGAATCTTTCTTTATACAGTGAATGCAAACAATAACAAGGTTTTCTCTACCATAATAATAAAGAATAATTAAATTTATATGACACTATTAATATCGCCTTGTTTTTTATTCACTTAGCTAATCCCTGTAATAACATTGCAAAATTTGAAGTTATCACTTCTATCATGTGTGGTCATAAGCCCACATACTCTCTTTTTTTTAAAAAAAAAGTACCTTACCATTGTAAAGATGTGCATTCGCATTTCAAAATCGGTAAAGTGTTTTTCAAATATTTTTGTAAAATTTTTGGATTATATTGATCCATATTTTTAATAAAGAAATTAATGAAAATTTCTTACAGATGTTCTTGAAGATACAAACTTGATGCATCGTATACCTAAACTATCGCATGTAGAAAGCATTTAAAAATATTCATTGTGTGTGAATCAAGTATCATTTTCTTACTATAGCATTCACAAATGTCCAGGGTCTTTTATTAAAAGAGGAATTCTAAGATTTCCATGGATCCAATATTGACTTACTTAGGCTAGAAGTATTGAACTCCCCCCGCCCCTCCTTTTATGATATCCCATTCATCTCTATTTAGCCTCAATGCTGGGAAATGGCTTATAGTGATAAATATTGACATCTGGAACAATATGTCAGTAATATGACCGTATTGAACTACATATTGTGAAATATCGGCTAATACTTGTTCTAGGACATATTCGCTTTTGAATTCATTCGATAATAGAAAAATATATTTAGACAGCATGCTTTGATGTACTGTGCGTTTAAAAGCCAACAAAGTTTAATATTGTCGCGTGGATTAAACTATAGTGGAATTGGATACTCAAATAAAATGGCTACAACTCATGAACTGAATATTTCCTTTTCTTACATATTGCCATCGATAGTTCCAGAACTTTCCATAACTATAATTACTGTTAACTTTATAAATACAAGTACAATTAATGATAATAAAATCACGAGAGAAAAGAAGAACGGATTCGATTCATCTGACGCCATAATCATATGATTATACGCTCAACATATTCCCACATGTTTTATTCGACTGAGTATTTTGGCGACATTTTCGGATCATACAACAAAATTAAATCCTTACTTTCATTTAACTTTAAAAAAAGAGAGATTATTTTTTTTATGTATTACTGATAGCTTTATAAATATTTTTTTAAAAAATTCACATTAAAATTTCATTATTTTTATTGCAAATTTACAATTTGTAGATTCTCGAAACACCTATAAATGAATTATGTTGCTTGGCTATCGATTCCGGTCGCCATAAAATGGACATCACCAAGCAACCCTGTTCTACATTTTAATATTTAATTTATAAGTATAAAGCATTTTGTTCAATTGAAATCCATATTTTTTTTAAACACAATGTGGCTGGCAAACTAATTACTAAGCCTAAGGGTATACAAAAACACAAGACACGACGTCAAAGAACGGAAGTATAAGCTAAGCTTAAATCTAATTCTGTGAACTAAAACTATGTCTATATTTAAGAACTATACTAAAAGCAAAATACTAGAAAATGCATTAAAAATATTTAGAGTGCTAAAAAAATTTAAAGAACCTAAAATTTGAATGTAAGCAAAATCAACGGTTAGCACACAACCACAAGAGAAATACGATTAGTGCTATTGTTTATTTGATAATCCGTGGCAATGGCTAAATGTTCGCAGCACCCTCTGGTGACGAGTCAAAGCCATTACAATTAATAAAAATAAGCACGAGACACAAAAGTTAAAGTCAATACAAAGAAAGCAAATAAGTTATTTTTGGCAAGTCGCCCGCAGCCGGGTGCGTGAGTTCGAGCAGTAGATTGTGTCCATGGTAACCGAAGTGAACTATTTTTACTACAAAATGTACAGAATATGACAGGAATGCTTTTAAAATAATTATATATGCATAGAATTGAAGGAAATTATGCAAGTATATAATGAAACATGAGTAAAACCTCATAAAAACAATTAGTAGTTAATTAAATAGTTACTACAATTTTTGCGAATGTTCAAAAACTAACTGAATATTAAGTGCGAAACTAAAGTTATGATTGATAATTTTTAGAACAAAACGGATCTTGGAATTTTCGGTGAATTAAAAAGTAGCTAATTGATCAACAGCATGACAATCATTAGTTGTAGCATTATTATAAATTAATTTAACTATTTAAAAAATCTCAAAATGTAATGCGGCAAGGTTAGCACTTAACGAAAAATGTAAGCTATGGTAAAAGAATTTTCGTAAAATTTTGCGTCATTATGATCTTTCCAAAAATATTACGAAAAATAAAACGGGGAAATTAAAATATATAAAAAACAAATGATTTTGTAAAATTAATATATATATATATATATATATATATATATATATATATATAAAATATATATACCAGTACCTGGAAAACAAAATATCAAAATCATGGAATTATATATATATATATATATATATATATATATATATATATATATATAGCAGTAAATAAATTAAAAAGAAGACTAATAAATCCTAAAACATCTTAAGAACAAACCGAAAGAACCAAAAACATGGAACCATTACAAACCAAAAAAGAGAAATATAGCTAGAGAGGAAAAAACTATTATGGTTTCCCGAGCTGTCACTGGTTTAGGACAGTGAAAAAGGGTTAAACAGTGTTTTGCGAGATCTCAACCTTCCCCTTCAGCGGAAACTTTTGACATAATAGTATAGGAGATAAACCAAGGCAAAGGCCCAAAACCCACGTGGGTGAATATAACATCAATAGAATAGAATTGGAAAATTAAATTACTATAGGAATCCGGACGAAATAGACAAATGTAAATATGTATAAACAAAAATATTTGCAATAGAGGTTAATAATGATTATGACCATAAGTAATACTAATGAAAATGTGCGAAGAAACTAAAATCTTACCCGATGTATTCCGTTTCCAATAGCATACTAATGCCAAGCACAAAAAACAGCATAACTAAAAATAATGGCGCCATCTATATATATATTTCAGTAACTAAACTTATTATAAGAAAATTAAAAATAATATACTATATATTAAATGGAACTGAATATATTAAATAATAATAATTAAATAGTTATTTTTGAAGACATATATTTATATATAAAATTAGCTGGGTAATTATAGTCGAGGCAACTTTGAAAGAACTTTTTATAATTATTAATTTTTAAAACTTCTTCAGATACTAAATCTTTATTTCTTTTAATATAATTTAGAATAATATTTCTAAAAATATTGAAATGTGAAGGGAACTATTCCAATATGGCATTTTTATAACATCAAAATCAAAAGAGTCTCTTTTATCAAAAATATTACTTTTTAGCATATTATTTTCAATTTTTAATTGGAGATCTAGGAAGTTGTCTGACTCTAAATTGCAACTAGTTTTTATTAAATTCAAGCAGAGTGGATAATACTTTAAATTAGGAGTAAAGTCAACTTTATTTCTGAAAATAATTAAATCATCGATGTATCTGAAAAAGTAACAAGAGTCTGTATCAATTTTTTCATTCTCGTAATAGTGTAAATAAATATTAGCCAGACTTTTACTTGCTGGGCCACCTTGTGTCAGATCATTTATTTGTTGATAATAATAGTTATTATGAAATATGTAATTTTCTTTCGAAACAAACTGTATAATAGTAATAAATTTATCATAATTTATCAAATTATTTAAAAAAAATATTTAATATAGTCATTTCTAAGTACTAAAATCATATCCTCTATATCAGGGTTAGCGACCCTTTATAGGTCGACGTGCCATTTTTTCTAAGGAAATGCGGAGTGAGGCATAGAGGTGCCGTCAAAAAGTTTTGACTTGTGATTATTGGGAAAATGAGAAAACTAAGCACTAACAAAACGCAAAACTCTTTATTAACTACAGAAAAATACATTTTGTATTTTATAATAGTAAAGGTGTTTTAGTTAAAGGTGTGTAACTCAAGTTAAATAAAGTAACATTTGTGTGATTTCTGCTGCTGCAGATTAGATGACAAATAAATTATATTAGGATTGGTTCAAATGTTACTTTTAGCAGAATGTATACTGAATTGGAGTCATCTACCAAAAAAAGTTTTCTAAACGAGTTTCTAATGTTATTCATCTCTGAAAATAATTACTCGTAGACATAGGTCGAAGAAAATATGGTTAAAATAGCATGAGCCTGCTTCTTCAAACAGTTAAACGTATCTGGAATGGAATTTCATGTTTCCAAAATTTAGTTACTGGCATTTTTGCTTATTTTCCTTGTTAATCGTTCTGTTTCAATCAATTCCAACTTTTCCTTGTTTCAATAAATTTTTGAATTCATATTGAACTAGACTAGAAATCAATAAGTTGTATTTCAAATTCTTCAATTTCCAACTAATCGAGTTGGGACAAGTTCAGTTTATCAAATGATGTCACATCAGAGTACATAATAAACTTGAGCGTTTCTGATAATTTTTGAAATGAGAAAATCTCACTGAAAATTCCTTGATTGAATAATCAATAGCGATTAATCGTTTTGATCGGTGGCGTGCCAACAATGGCACGCGTGCCAATGGTTCGCCATCCCTGCTCTATATCAATAGAGTTGAACAAGTCTTCGAAGTCAAAGCTATGCAAAGATTTGGTACACTTGCCTTGCATGTTCTGAACGATATCTTTACTAATTTTTACAATAATGGAGTTTGAGATATTGTCTAGAGTGTGTTGAATAACTTTTTGAAACACCTTGCCTGGTTGTGTAATATAGGTATTAAAACCATTAGTAATGGTTCTAAATTTAATTGGACTCTTATGAAATTTTGGGGTTAGAAAAATAGAAGGAAAATTGATATTCTTTGTATATAAATCTAGTTTTTTTTATAAAAAGCTGAAATACGGTTAATGATTTCTCTACTGCTGCTATTAGATTTAATAAATGTGTTGTATATATATATATATATATATATATATATATATATATATATATATATATATATATATATATAACACATTATCTATTGTGTATACATTATATATATATATATATACAATATATTATCTATTGTGTTATATACATATATATATATATATATATATATATATATATATATATATATATATATATATATATATATATATATATATATATATATATATATATACACACCCAGGAACATTGAAAATACCGACCCAAGAAGAAAGCATCGGATTGAAATGAAATTTAATACACATAATGACACAGATGAGAGATTCACTTGATCTCAAAAACATGACAATTAAACGAATACAGGGTGTGCAACGACACAAATACTGGGCAACTTCAATAGCGCATTGGACCACCTCCAGCTGCAATGCATGCCACCACACGGTCCGGCATTGAGTTGATTAGACACCTTATGTTGTCCTGAGGCAGATGGGCCCACAAATCTTGAACAGACAACTCTAAATCATGTACAGAGTGACACGATGCCATCTGCCGTTTTAGCTGATCCCACACGAGCTCTACAGGGGACAAATCGAGGGAGCAGGCTGGCCATGGAAGAGTCTGAAAATGACGTAGGAAGTCTTGAGCAACTCTTGCTGTATGCGAACGAGCATTATCTTTCTAGAAAACTGCCCCTGGGAGACCATTTAGGAAAGGTCCTACATGGGGTCGAAGAATATCATCAACGTAACGTTGGCCCGTTAAGGTTCCATGCATCACAATTAAAGTGGACCGGTTATCATAGGCTATGACTCCCCCCCAGACCATGACACCAGCTATGTGGGCAGTGTGACGTAGAACAGTGTGGGGGGAATCATATCGCTCACTAGGGCGCCTCCACACTCGTACACGGTTATCATCTGTCCCCAAAACAAACCGAGATTCATCACTAAACACAACCTTTTGCCAATCTGGGACATTCCACATTGATTTGGCTTGGCACCACTGCAGACGCAGTTGCCAATGTTCCGGTGTTAAAGGGAGTGCACGGAAAGGGCACTTGGATTTAAGATTTGCTTCTGCAAGGTGTCTGTAAATTGTTTGTGGAACAATTGCTACACCTACGTCTGCTCGTATCGTTGAACGGATTACTGTGGGGTCCACAAGCGCTTGCCGCATAATCCTTTGATCCTCTCTCCTCGTGGTCTTCCTGGTCAATCCAGACCCGGCTTTCCGCACGTAGGTACCTTCTCGTGTCCACTGCTCCCAACAATTTCTAACGGCACACTCGAAATGATCCACCTGCCCAGCAACACGTCGTGTCGACCAGCCTGCTGTTTTCATCCCGATGATCAGGCCTCTCTCAAACTCGCTTAACTGTGAGAAATGTCTTCTAGCACGTTTACTTGGCATGTTTCGCTTACCAAAGTCCTCCTACAATCGGCGGGTAATCGTCACGTTTATGAATCTTCGAATTTGCGCTGGCTCTTCCTGATTGTAGCGCCACCTCGGCGTGTATGAGCATACGTATTGGCACAAAACTTGGATCATTTGCATATCACATTACGCTGTACTTATTTGCAAAGTTTCGCGATTGTACTTAGCTTCCTTCTTGAGTCGCTATTTTCAATTCGCTATTTCAACCAAGGACTTCGTAAACCAATATTAGTTACGAATTTAATTATAATTTAAGAAATAACATGAAATGCTGCTTCATTCTGAAAGAAAAAAAAAACATATCGCATTCTTAAAAATCTTAAAGGTTTTTACTATTTTCTCATACTTTTTACGAAAGTTTCATACAAGATTAAATTGCGAAAAAACATTGTTCACACAAAAAATATCTTTCTGGGTATTTTTTAAAATCTTATTTTTTTTAAAGCTACGTCCAATTTTATGATACAGTCAACAATAATTAAATATGCGATAATTTGTACAGATTTGTTAAGAATATTTTGTACAAACTTTATCTAGAATTATTTCTTAGTTTTAAAAGAATCAACTTAAAATAAAATAGGAATTAAATTTAAATTATGAACTGAGAATCAATATCACTTAATAAATTGTATAAAAATATATCTCCTTTCAATGTTTTAACCCTTTATCTAAGGACGATACTCACATAATTTCCATTCACTTTAAAATTACATAGAATAACCATTTTTTCGAATATACTCTGGAGATACTTAATAGGAATATTCTTTTAAAACCACTCTTTCAAGATACATGGCCGCACTGGTTCTATGATGAGTATTTTAGTGGGAAAGGCGAATAGTTTTATAGAAGTTACATTTTCAGCTAACATTTTGATCGGATTGCGAAGATTGTCATTTTTGCTTCGAAAAAGTAGTTAATGTCAAAAGGTGTCTATTTTTTTTTTTATTTGTTAAGGAAGATCTTAGAAAACGATTTGATTATTTATTTTAAGTGAACAGTGCATATAATTAATTTTACAGTTGAATAACTTTGTGGTACCGAAAGCCCACTGGGTGTTGGAGCAAGAACGTATGGCGTATTGTTGTTTTTTGTTGGGTTGTACAGTCATCACTAAAGTGCAATAGAATTATGCCATTTTTTGGCATTTCTTTCACAAACGTGTAATGAAATTCTGTCTATCAGTAAAAAAAATGTTTGAATAGCATCAAACTCAGTTTATGTGTAGAAAATTAAATAAATTTTAATAATTTAATAATCTTTAAAAATAAATATTTTGTGCAGTAAAATATTAGTGTTCTCTGGTTATTTAGCATTTTTAAGAGCTAAAACTGCGTTAAAAAAGTCATTCGGTCTTTTCGAATTAAGAAAATATTTGAGATCTTTGTAAACTGACGGTACTTTAAAGTACCAATTTAATTAATTACCTCTAACAAATTAAATTTCTCAAAGTTGATTATTTTATTTAGGTATAAACCTTAATTTTTAATGCAATGATTGAAAAAAAATATATTGCATGGAAATATTTGCAGTAAATCATAATGTGGAAGATAAAGGGTTAAAAAAACACAAGATTATTTGTTCTGTTAAAATAGAAATTAGCCAATAATTGCCAATAATCTAGCGAAATAAAAACACCAAATTACCGAAAGTGAACATTTCATTGCAATTAAAATTAATTTCCCAAAGAACCTACTATATATATATATATATATATATATTCTTGCTTTTTCTTTTTCATTTTATTTTCAATTGTACATGTCAAAATTTTGGGTATGTTTACAAGAATCACTTGCATATAATTTGATTGATTTAACAAATACTTCCCAAGAATTACGAAATAGTGATTTTCTTTTCGATTGTTAGATATTAAAAACCAAAATATAATAAAGCTGCTTTTGTAAAATATGTCCTTTTTTCCCTCTTCCATTATGTGTGGTAGGCTGATTGTATTAACTTCCCACATTATTTTTTAAGTTACATTCTTATTTACGATGACCTTCCACAAACAAAATACAACCAATACGTCTTTTCTAAAAGAAGTCAGTTTTGCTGTTCAGTTTCGTTGAATTATTGTTCCCATTAGATGCATAACTATTGAATTTTGGTGAAAATGCTATTTATCCCCCCCCCTTTTGTTCTTACAAAATTCCCACTGGTAGAAACTAAATGCAGTCATGTTTCTTAAATGTTTTATAAGCGTGTGATAACCTCACTTTTTCCTCTTAAGATTCTAGCGTAAAATAAAAAATATCGAGATATTTATTACTGTTGGAAATACTTTCACATAATAAAGCGCACTTAAATTTTTAAAATACACCTCATAAGTTTGGAAAACTCATATATATATATAACAAAGCTTTAAACGTTTATAATGCTTTCAAATGTATTTTAACAAGTACTAACAACATGAAAAAACAACAGAAAAGTAACATTTTTCGGTTTAGGAATTTTCTATAACGTTCTTTATTTGAATATAGTAATTCTTACATGCAGAAATTATTTCAATCATGAATAAATATTTCAAAATACAAGCTTAATATTGTTTGCTTTTCCAAGATCCATTTTTTGAACTAAAATGCAATCAAATGACTTTTTTTTCGGAATCGTTACAACTTATATACGATCTATACACATAACCCACTCTTTCTTATTGCTCGCTCAAATTCTAATTTCACCGTAAAATGTAAAAATAAGGAACATTAAATTGAAATTAAACAACCGTTTTTTCACATCTAAGTTTCGATTACTTCGAAACGTGAGGTTCCAGAAGTCAACTATTTCTCTGGAACAATAGTATTATAAATAAACAAAAACATTTTCTTATGTTATTCAATGGTGTTTTATATTCGGATGGAATAGGTAAACCATTTAATAATCGTTTGAAAGATGAAAAAAAGAAGAGCTCAATTGAAGCGTGGAAAATATATTTCTTCAAATGAGCATATTCTTAAAATTACAAGAAATATCTTACCTTATTGAAATATTCTGTTGTTTCACACGTTGACTATTGACTACGAGTTCATGGTAGTTTGCGTTATTGTCAGAATTCTAGTTCCGAGTTATATCGTAGATTGTTTACTTGATGTATTTGTAAAACTACGGCGAAATTCGTAGTATATGCATGGGTCGTGTAAGCATAATATATACATTTACATAAATTGTAAATCTTGGCATTTCCCCCAGAATCCCAAAAAATAGCGTGGAGCATTTGAAGCCGCTGCAAACCAACCATGTAAACGATTGATCATAGTAGCGAGCTCATAGCTGGTCTTGTTTCGATTAAGTCTTGGGTTGGAGTACCGGTGACCATAGACCCACTGTGTAGAGGGACTGTGTTATACACGCTAAATTTCTTGTGGTTGAAATTCCTCATTTAGCGGCATGGCATGCAGGAGAGTGAAATCCCAGCTCATGTGTTATTCTCGTTCTTTGACCGAAGTTTAAAATTAAGAGATAGCCCTGAACAAAATTAACAAATATCCCTTGTTTGTGTTCTCAGTGCGACATAAATTAAAATTAATCTGTAGTGTTTGAAAGTCAAGTTAAGGAAACATTAATAAAAAAATAATTCCCTAATCACCAATTTTTATGCATTCATTGTATTACACTATTTTTATTTTAAAGTTTCCTTTTCAATTTCTTTCTCGAATTTGAATGTGTCGTAAAATGTGAAAAATTTCAATTCCGTAAAATTTGGTTTATAATTTATTTTTTCATTATTCAATTGTCAAGATTTCTCATTAGAAAGTTTATTTATGTGGAAAAAACATGTTTGAAAAATTTCAAACTGATAAAAGTAGTTTCTTCCGAAATATTCAATCGCTGTAAAAATTTACATCTTTGAGAAATTTTTTTTGAAGGACAAACTAAAATTGTTTTTGACGAATAAAAAAAACTTTTTAATGTAAAAAATATTTAAAATACTTTTAGTTTAGCTAGAGCAAAAAGTTATATTATATTAGAAACCGAAAGAGTTGTATATTTAATCCTAATAGAAATTGAAAAATTGTATTGTGGCCAACTTTCATGAAGTGACATTTTTAAATCTGTTCCAATTATTTTAAAGAACTTCCTCCTTATTAAGGAATTTTCTAATATTAAGTTAAATATATTTTGATGTCTTTTTAAGTGCATTAACAATTTTTTTTCTCTTTCTTTGAATTGAGATCTTTTCACGGTTGTCTACATTAATTTTACTTACAGCTCTTTATAAGAGGAGAGTTTTTCTTTTTTTGATATTATTTTTTTCAAAAAATCGAAGCCAAACAAATTGCAATTTTTTTTTATAACAGCATGAAACTTGAAAGCAGCAAGCAAAATGTTTATAAAATATCTCTTTACTAAACGCTATGCAATTTGTATCATTATTATACGTCAATGACTATGAGTCACTAAGAGTTGACTGTTATCAATCAATTATATAAACTCACTATTAATAGTTAGCTATTATTACTATTATTAGACTTTTTTTAATCTCTGACATTCATTTAATTAAATCAATGTTTGGATTTTATGATATGAACTCATGGTAATGTAATAATATATATCGATAAAAAAAAGAAATTTTAGAATTTTTTTAAGTTGAGAAAAAAATACGATAGTCATTAAAAAAATCCTATCACAAAAAATAATAGATAAAGATTTTTCTTCATTTAAAGTAATTTTTATTTTTAAAATTATGTTGTCCACACGCAAATAAAGTTTCCATTTAGAGTCAATAATTAATGCTCCTGATCATAATGAATTTTCATTTAAATTTCCAGAAAAACCAAGGCTGTTTAAAGTTCAATAATACTTGTTAATATAGTTGTTGAATTTTAAAAAAATTCATCACTTTACTTAGGACCTATTCGTAATAATGATACTATGTAAATTTTTATTTCTTTTAAAAATTGAAAAAGGTATTACAAGTGCAATAATTTTATTTTGGAGAACATTTATCTCTATTATCCGTTGTCATATTATAAGCATCTTACCTAAAATCGCAATAAATTTCAATTCGTAAAAATTATGAATTATCAAAACAATGAAAATTGTGTTCACTTAAAAATATTTTAATGCTTAAAAAGTTTTGGATATTTCCAATTGATTATGCTAATCTTTTTGTAGCTCTTTTAAATACGAAGTAGGCTTCGTGATAAAAAAAAATCTTAAGAAAAGCCAAAAAACTAATAAAAAATCATAGTGAAGAGAAGCGGAATTTGTTATCACTTTATTCGGCATTTACCCAATATAACAGGAAACTGTATCATTGAAACAATACTTATAAGATGCCTCGGGTCATTCATAAAAAGAAGTTGCGTAAGACATGATGTAAGATTATTAACTAATAATGAAGGGCATAGAAATTTATCTGTTATAGGGTGCGAGTATAAAAAATGAATTTTTTTTAATCGTTCTTTTATAAAATATAGCTCTCAAAACGTTTAAGGACCACTGACTTTTTCCTCTCATTCCCCTCTTCCAGACAACATTTTAATGTAAGTATAATCTTATTGAAATTTTGAAATGATTTAAATATCCTTAGGTTTTATTTCATGTTCAGAGCTCGATTAATTTGGATCTGTGAGTCACCTTATTTGAAATTAATTAGTGGTTATATATTAAATTCTAGGATAAATTCAGATTATACATTAATTTCTTCAAAAGAATAGACTTTCATAACAATAAGAAATAAAATTAAGCATACTTTAAGTCTATATAAAACTGAAAAAAAATCTAATTTCATACGTTATTATATAATAAGAAGCTAATTATTTCCATCGTATGTACAGATATTTTTTTAAATAATAGCTATCCGGGATTTTTTTTAGTTCTTGTTTTTGTAAAGGTATAGATTTTGTTATATGCTGTAAATGATATCCTCTGTTATATACTTTAATATAATTCATACTATAAAATTGATTCAAACTGACATTCTTTAAACATGATTTTACATGTTGTCGATATTAAAAAATTCAAATCGTTTGCATTCCATTAGTTTATTGACTTATTACATAATTCTTAAATAAATTATATATTGACAATACATAGTAAATTTTAAATATTTGTACATTTTGAAAGTAATTCACAACATTTCCACCACATTTTTTAAAAATATTTACTGACTCTTTTAGTAGCACGCAGCTGTGTTTTTTAATCTGTCAAACAATTCTTCAGCTCGAAAAATTTTGAATGTGCATTCTTTGTGAACACTATTTTTCAAAGGATCGATAGAGACCAAGTAAACATGACAAGCTGCTTGAAAAATTGGATGAAATATTAAAACCTTATTTTTGTTATTTGCGATAAGTCATCCGAACTAATGTTTTAGGCATACTTTACAATAACAAATTCAAAGAGGGAGGATTAAAGGCACTTTTCGAGTTACTCAGGTGTTAAATCTCCATAAAGAGAGAATAGTTTTTCATTATTTTGACAAAATCCAAACATAAATTTTTATCATCTTTCTAAAACATGATCTTTGTTTCAATAAAAAAAGGAAAATTAATTTGTGAAGCAATTAATGCAATTAACCCTTTAATGTGTACAGCAACTAATTTACCATTATAAATATCTAAAAATTGCATACAAAAAATGCCATGTTTGATAGAGTGTACGTGATCTATGTAGACTCTTAAGGCAATTGGGGTTTTAGAGTTGATTGTTTAAAATTATTCCGGAGATAGGTATAAACTAATTTAAACGTTTTAAGCCCGTGCATAACTTTAATATAAATAACTATCTTGCATTTATATTATATGCATCGGAAAGTGTCAAACCAACCCTTTGCAAAAACACAAGCAATCCTTCAGAGTTTTAATATCTTAATCTCCTTGAAGGTCCTTTTTTGTGATGGCCTTACTTTTCCCAGGGGCCCCACTATTCTTAGAAACACTTCTAAAAGTAGTTTCTATTAATTCTGTCCATTTGGGACTCTTTCCTCTGGATTCCAGTCATCCCTTTCAGTGGCATTTTCCTCTTCGGGAATTACATGGAGCCGACTTAAGAAAAATAGGGAGATTGATCAGTGACGAATATTTTATGTTTGGCCGATAACTGATCTCTAACTCTTAACTGATATGAATAATGGACAGGTACACGTTAACGGCTTAGATAAGAATTTTTAGAACACATTTCTCATTCTTAAATCATCGTTCAAACTTGAATGTACAACAATCCTACTCTTATTCCACCCCTCCCCCGTTCATTTAAATTCTATGAACTGTCAAACAAAGGTGCTGTGAGACTAAATCCTGAATTACATCGTAACATTGGTGTTTCGACTTGCTGAGGATCTACTGGTTCGCGACTCATTGCCCACTGTTGTTCATACATTTTTTAAGCAATTGTACTATATGTTTACATGTAAGATACTCATAGCATCATTTCTGAAGTCTCTTTGAATCCTTCGATTTGTTTCCACTTGGATATCACCGAACTTTATGAAAAATTTAATGTCGTATCGGTGCTGAGGGCATTCTATCGTTTTACGAAAGTTCCAAATCCAACGCGAGCAGTAATTATATTTCTTAATTCAGAAACCAGCGGAAACCGACTGACACTCTATGCCTGGGGCACTCAACCTTTTTTCTTCTGGGCCTCAAACATATGTTTGTTATTTCACCCGCAACATGAGGATAAATGAGGGGGTGTTCTAAGACTAAGATAACAATGGACATTTAAAATGTGTAAAATCAGTGTTTCTCAAACTGTGGGGCGCACCCCCTAGGGGGAGGGCGTAAGGATATCAAAAAGTCGAGAATAAAAAGGTTATTTTTTAAAAATTATAAAAAATTACTTTTAGAAAACAAAACATAATACATGCCGACATAATAAAAATACACGGTGTACTTTAATTGTTATCTGTTCCAATTAAAAAATTACAGAAGAAAAAAGCAATATAATACTTTTCTTATTACTTAAAAGTGTATATATATATATATATATATATATATATAATTTACTTAAAATATCTGTTTTTTAAAAATAGCGTAATTAAAAAAAATCTACATTATTTGAAAGTAATATACATAAAATTTAATACTTATTTTGTTAATTTGAGTGATTTATAATTAAGATCGAATTTTAGCGTTAAATTAAATTATTATTGCATTCAATACATTGCTACTGTGTGGAGGGCGTGACAAAAATTATGATTGAAAATTGGGTCAGCAGTATTGAAAGTTTGAGAAGCACTGGTGTAAAATTGATCAAAATATTATATTTCCTGTTTTGCTTTTTGAATTATTCTTTTTCATTTTTGTCTCTAACACTAAATTAGAAGCATTTAAGAAACACTCCTTCACAATTTTTGCATCAGTAAACGGTTCCATATGATTACCCCAATAATGTAACAAACTTCATAGAATGTATTTGTTACCGTTGTGATATGACCACTGAGAAAATACTTCGTTGTTGTTGCAAAGATTATTCAAGAAAACCTATTTATCACCTCTTGAAAGAGATCGTCGAGGAAAAATGTCATTGAATGATTCCTGTTTATTTGTATTTTCAAATGCATCACTTTCGTGACGAATCAAATAATTATTGTGATCCATGTTTGTTTTTCACTACAAAACAGTCAGCATCCCAATCGTCTTGAAACAATATATTTTCTTCAAATATCTTTCTCTTGCAAGGTGTGAAAGCTAAAAATTAGTTCCACCTATAAAATTATCACTAATCCACTGTTGACTGTTATCACTAACCGTAACCGTTCCAAATAGAAAAAGAATATCAATTCATAACCCTACGACGCCGATAGCAAAAAGCAAAATTGATAGATTTGATTTCTTGTCAATGAATTTCCCGCCGAATTTTTAATACAACGTTCTTAAGTAAGTGAATTTCTCAGAACAATACGCCACGGCCAGGCCACTTAAGAAGGCTCGGGCGGGGGGGCACGTTGAGTATCGCTGCTCTATGTGATAGGCGGAAGCTTTGTGTGTGCGCATGAACACTTCTTACTGCTTTTAAATGAGTGAAGGGCGCGTGATTCACTTGATGAGGGATGCGAATCAATACTTTTTTAAACATACTTCGTATTTACACATTACAACGATTGATTATCAGTTTTACAATTTATCTCTAATTTTCAACGATATATATTTATTTTAGTAACTGTTCTAGTGTCTATAACAAAAATTACTATCATAAAAGGGCTTGGTATTGAATATTTACCAAGGATATTTATAAGGAAACAAAAATTAATTTAATGCAAAGAAGTTTGATACACAAACTATGAAGCTGAAAATAGTAACACCGCCCCTCCCCGAAAAAAAAATAAAACAACGCAGGGGTTAAATAAGGCGCGACATGAAAACGAGAGCAATTTTTCAAAACAGAACGTATCACAACTCTAGACTGCTTGAGCTCATAAAGGGATCTGGCACCACCTCGTAAAACTTTAGAAACGTCACAAGAGCCTTCATAATACTATTGAGGAGGAGGATCAATGATTTTCGGAACAGAAATTCCTGCTCTTCCAAAAAGGATGGTTATGACGCTTGAAAGGTCCTTCAGAGGGAGTGGATGTCATAAAATAGCTTTTACCAAAGCACCTCGATGTTTTTCTACTGGACTGAGCTCGAAAGCCTCTCCATTCGGTAAATAACTCCTTCATACAGTAAACAAATAGAATTTTCTTGGATTTCCTATTCATATTCTATAAAGGATATTTCCTCTTTTATGCTCACATGAAAATAGTTAACATGATTTAGGAAGTAAGTGTATCGTTATGTGTTTAAAACATCACAAATCTGCTTACAGCTCTCTTTTGTCATATTTTTTTAAACTTCCTTTCTAATGCAATGCTTCTCAAACTTTCAATATTAAATACTCCATTTTCATTCATAATATTCCTCACACCCCCTCCCTATATAATGATAATGTAATGAATGCAACAATGGTGTTCTTTTACATTAAAGCTGCATTTCTACCTTATATATAAACTTTAAAAATCATCAATATAAGTATTAAATTTTTCTTATGTTACTTTTAAGTAATATATATTTTAAGTTACTTTTTGTAATAGGATAAATACTGTGTTCCCTTACTTGTTCAAAACTTATTTGCTTTTTGTTTTTTTTTAGTAAATTAATATTTTTTTAAAATAATTTTCTATTTTTGACTTTTCGATACACTCACACCACACACACAGGTTTATCACGCCCCCTTCCTATGGGACACGCCCCACAGTTTGAGAACCACTGTTTTAATGGTTAAAGAGTTGCAAATAAATTCTTGTAGCAATGCGTTACATTTAAAATTAATAAACTGCTATAAGCTAAGAAATCTTTTTTTAAATGCAAAACAAAATGTACTTCCTAAAAATGAAAGTTAATATTTCTCTTTTAAGTAACTGAACAAAAGTAATAATAATTTTCTATAATGTCTTCCATGATTGATATCACGATAGTAGTAAAAGTTTTATTAGAAAAACTGTACTGTTTGACCGAATTGGAACATGATTTCAAACCTAGGAGATACTGGAATAAAAAAAAATTGGAAAGGGTTATATAATGATATGGATGGAAGAAAGAATTCAAAAGCTTATGCTATTATAACCAAGAATCTGTGGAATTATGAAAAAATAAATTAAGAATAAAATGCGTTATACTCCCACTAGCAGGGGAAAAAAATCGTTTTCAAGTATGGTTGGCTCAAAAGATTTGAACAGAGTTATACACGCACATATACATACTATATAAATATGTATAATGCAGTCGGACCTCTATATAACGATGTCGCTAAATCCCCCCAAAAAGTTCCTTATATGGAAAATTCGTTATACAGAGGTTCATCCTTCAATTTTTTTTATAAACAACATAAAACAAATTTTAAATTCATATATATTCTATGTATTAAAAAAAGTAATTATTCATACCTTTTCGTAAATTAATAATATTTATTTATATATTTTACCTATCAAAAAGAAAGAAAAAAAAACAGCAAAAAAAGTTTTTTGACGTCTTCATCCACTTCCTGGAGAATTTTTTTTTTCTTTGATGCTCAATTATTCACGTTTTGACATTTTCGAGTTACCATTTCGTTTTAACAGTTTCATCAGTTACCAGTACGACTGATCAACACTACAAATGAATGATACTAGTTCAAATACATGGGGACACGAGACAACTCCACTGAGGGTGAAAGGGGAAAGCGAAGATGTTTCCAGTGAGCTGGACGATGAGGGTTATATGTTGCAATTCTTGAAAGAAATGCCCAGAATTATATTGCTCTCAGTGCGCTAGGTGCCTAATAAAACCAGTTAAAAATTTATGACCACCATAAAATGAGTTAAAAAAGAATAACTTGAAATGTTCAGAAATACTTTAAAAAAAAGGGAGGGAAAAAATTGAATAACAAGACAAAAAGTCCTTCATATTGTAAATACAATTCACTATTGGGAGGTTATTTTACGAAGAAAATCGTGGAATGTTCTTGGTTCCAAGAAAAAGTTCTCTATATAGAAAAATTCACAATATACAGGTTCGTAATAGGGAGATTTGACTGTATATATATATATATATAATACCTGAGACTAAAGTTAAGCCAGTAATTAAAACGGGTGTCAAACATATATCTAAGACAAATAGTGTAGATCATTTATGCTGATCAGAAACAGTATGAGTATTATTATTTTGTTTTAATTCTTCAGTTCTGTTTGGTTCTCTTCAGCCCCCCGCAAATCCTCTTCGATAACACATAGAAATCTTAATACTATAAAATATCCTCTACAAAAAAGTTTAATAGATTTCTTAACAAGGGCAGTATATAATGCTGCTCCATAATTTTAGTCTCGTTTACTTCTATTTCGAGCGGATAAATTCGTAAACATTGTTTAGGCGTCTTTTGGGCCGATGCTATTTGGAAACAATTCTCTCGCAATTAATTATATCATTCTTTACTGATTCAAAGAATTATCCAAGTAAATATAAATAAACATCTGCAAGTTATCATACATGTTTTGATAAGTTCATTCAAAATTGAATTAAGAAGAAATCCAGTTAATCCAGTAGCAACGAGCACAGAAGTAATTTTTTCCCATTGCTCGTGAATGGGAATGTCATACAGTCTCTTTAAGGTACTAAGACCTAAAAACAACAATATATCCACGAAGAGAATTTTTTAAGAAATACGAATTAAAAAAAAAGATTAACCAAGTTTGTGTGTGTGAGATTCTAAATTTACAAAAACATTTGAATTTCAAAAGAAATATCTCAGTTTGAAAATCATAAAAGTTATGGCGGCTCTATCCGTGACCTTCTCACTAACAAGCCTCTTAGGGAATTTTCAGTCTTTAAAAACTATTTTTTTGTAACGATTCTTCTGAAGAAGAGAACGTGAAGACGTAAATTAAGACTGTCATATAAAGTCTAGGCTTTCAAGTGAGAGAGGGAGAGATAAGATAGGCTGCTAGCGGAGTAGTGAATAATTAAATTTAAAGTGTAACGCAGGTATTTAGTATTTGATAATTGTAATAATTAAGGTGACGATTTGTCACTGGAGATTCAATATGGATTAGATAGCTAGGAAGGCAGTGTACTTGAATTGAAGTAAGTGCTGCTGCTAATAAAAGCCCTCTCATACCTCGCGTACCTCGTTAATAGTCTTCATATTGCTTCAATTGGGTGCGTCTCTTAGTTTGGATGGATCGAACTTGTGTTGTTGTTTGAGTTGTAAGTAAAATAACTGATTTTGAACATGGCTTCTTTTCCTTCTACATCTCTGGGTGAGATCCTTACAAAGTAAAAAAAAAGGGGAAAAAATGTGAGTTTGAAGATTAAGCTATAAATTTTTATCATTATTTCCTCCTCTTTATAAAATCTGAAATTTTGTTCATTTAAGTGTACAAACGTTATTCGATATTCATCATCAAGAATATCAGCTATACAAAATGCGTGAGTAAATATTCATTTCTAAAACTCCATCTGAAATTATTCCAATAACATGTATTGAAAGACAGAATATTTATGCGGAGAAAAAAGACTGCCCTCATAAACTACATCAACCAATCAATTAATAATGTTTGCATTCTTTCGCTCATGATACTTAACTGATGAGAGCTATGTGATATCATACGAATAGAAATATTTTTTAGCATAAACTTTTTATCATAAATTAGATACTATATCCGTCTGATAAAACATACTTGACATATTCAAATAATTGCTGAATTTTTTCCCTAATTATTGCTTTTTTAATTTTAAACAGAAAAACGCGAGAACTTATAAAATTAAGAATAATAAAACATATTAAATTTGTACGTAAATTTTAAGAAGAAATAAAATGTCTTGAGAAAAAATATAAATATGACGGAAAAGATTGTTTTATTCATTTTATTTTAGTTGTAGTATGTTAAATGACATGAGAGCGAAAACACTCTTTAGAAACCAACAAGGAGAAATACAAACGCATAAAATTAAAATAGGAATTACAAAAAAAAAATCATGAAATGAAATGAAATAAATAAAAATCTGTCAGACTTGAGGACCTGTAGCACGCTTTAAGTTGTTTAGTTCCTATGACTCCATATTTTATACAGAACGGTTCTTCAAAAGAAATTTAAGTATACGCCTCGTTAGTGCTGCCATCTAGCGCAACAGTCTATAACTTTAATCGAAAAGAAAAGTTATTCATGATGAAAACGTATACCAATCCTCAGAACGTTGATTATATTTAATTATTTACAAATCGGGAAAAAATGCTTTAAGTAAAAAAAAGCAATTTGCTTACAGGATTCAAAAGTTTATTTTAAAAAAAAATGTTGAATAAAGTTAAATATATTATAAATATTTTAAACTTTGAGAAATACAATAAAATATCAAGTTTTTTTTTTGAATATACATTTTAAGTTTACTCAAAGTTTAAAAAAAACATCAAAAAATCTAATAAACAAATTGCATTGAGGATATATACGTTGAATAGTGAATATTAAAATAAGTATAGCAAAATTGAATCTTGAAATACAAAACCTAAATTACGTTACACAATTGAAGAGAATTTAACATAAATAAAATCCTTAGATTTAAAACAGGAATAAAATAATAGAGCTAAAATATACAAGCAAAGTAATTTATTCTAAGCATAAAAACAATTTGTTATGATTTTTTTTATTGTTTAATTTGTAAGGTAAAAAAACGAATTAATATTTGCTGTAATGTATTTATTTCTCATTAAAATGATTGAATGTCTGATTACAATAAATGTGTAATTTCTTTTTCACTTTAAATCTGAGGTTTTAGTGAACGGTTATGTGATGTTTTTTAGAATATTTATCTCTTTTATTATATATATATATATATATATATATATATAATCTTTTACTAGCATTAAATATCTAAAATTAAATTTCCTATTAAAACGATATACTTTTAATTGTGAACCAAATCATTAGTTTATCAAAAAAAAATTAAAAATTTTCATATTTAATTAACTCATTGTTAAAAATAAAAGAATAATTTTTAAAAAAATTCAGAATGAATAAGAAATAAATCATAAAAATAATTAGATATTTAATGTAATTATCCGGTTTAGAACTTAACTGTCGTGTTATAATTGCTCTAAAACAGTTTGATCCGAAAATAAAGAGAAAAGGGTACATTTTTTTTTCGAATTTATCCTTTTAAAATGTTTATTTAAGTTTAATTTTTACCATATACTTCACGTTTGTTTAATGCAAATATATATATATATATATATATATTTCCTGCATAATTAAATAAAACTTTAACATCAATTTAATGAATGTATTTATGAAAGGTAGTTTCGTTTCATGTCAATTTTAATGTATATACATGGGCCACTTTTATATTTTCTTCTTTTTCGGATTCTTGAATAGTGTCGCCATCTACTCTTGATAAAAGAAATCTACAACTATTTTGATTATGTATATATATCTAAGATGGAATGATTCATTTTTAAAGTGGGAATTATTTGAAGACTCAATTATGTGAATTTTCTTAGCGTTAGAGGGCAGGAAGTAATTGATTCTTATTTTTCAAAGAATTACAATGTAATCCTATTTAATGCCCTTATGATCATATTTAATGCTTATCATATTTATAATGCCCTTTAATCCGTGTTAACGACTGTACGTACATGACAGAAAGAAGGCTCACTTGTATATGTAGTACATCTAATGCATGTTTTACGGTGTTCTTGTTGCCTAATTGCTAAATTTGAAACTATACAACTTTTCGTTGTTTTTTCATTTTGTACATTGTAAAATGAAATCACAAAACAAGATGTAAATGCGTCTTATTACTTCAAAGGTGGGTGAAAATGTTTGTATTAAATTAGAGTTTAAACGTAAGGACATTTTATGGAAATGTATAAGTAAAATACCTTTAATATGATAATGTTCCTTTACATGTATTAGAAATAATTCTTACTAGCTACATAAATTAATTAAACTATTTGTTTTTGTTTTATATTTCAATAAAACATTTCTTAGGAAAAAAAATTTTAATTTTCAGCATTTTTCAAGGTATGAAAAAATTTTGGTGCAAGCATGGCATCATGGATTAGTGTTAACAGACATTTAGTTTCGTATTCGCTAATCACTTATTTAAGAACAACTGGCTTGGTGTTGAATGATTAAAAATGCGAGCTATAAAATTTGACTACTTCGAAATTGGATCTACAATACGACTTTTAGGAATGTAATGTCCTTTCATCACGATTCTGTTAATGAGGTAACATAAAAAGCACACAGTTCCTAACAGCACGGTTGCGGGGTTCCGAATCAACAATATAAGTCGATATTAAAATGTCATTCAATGCTCAAATACAAACAACAGATGACCTTCAAAGAATTACGCTCGTGTACTGGAAATGATAAGTGTTGGGAGTCTGAAATGAAGTAGAAAGTCCTTTGGAAAAGATGAAGCATGCCTAAATGACACACACTCAAAAAGTGAGACATATAGTATTGTAAATAATACTGATATTAGTGAAAACCTTTAGACGCGTAGCGTGGAATATATTTGACATATTTCAACGACCCAGTAACGACAGCTATGGAATTCAAAGTCTTTATTGAAGGTACGTGGTTTCCTTTATAGGGAGAACATCAGAGTAACGTGTTCCATTGATTTTTACCAGGCATGAGAAGTGCGACTTAGGGGAACAACGATATTTATATGGGGATAATAGGAAGATTTAGCGAACAAGGAAATTCCCAAAAAGCCGTGATTTATGAGATTTTCCAGGATTCTACTGGTTCTGTCCCCCTAGACAGAGGTGGAACTAAATCTATAGGGAAGTTTTAGTGTCTGTATCGAAAAATCTGACGAAATATTGCATTGATTTTGCATCCTCCAAATTCTCATTTAGGGCTTACGAATATGTTACTTATTTTTAGATTACATACATATGTAGAC
The DNA here is from genome assembly GCA_019973935.1 of Trichonephila clavipes. NCBI lineage: Eukaryota > Metazoa > Arthropoda > Arachnida > Araneae > Nephilidae > Trichonephila > Trichonephila clavipes. Next base: position 90,893 of record BMAU01016085.1, read on the forward strand.
ATGGTTCTCTTTTAAACTAAAAAACTATGTGTAATGTAACGTACGAGGCTCACAAAAATTAAATTGATTTAAGGTGTATCCGACTACCCTAAAATCATGATTTTTTTTCAAAAATTGACAAAAAATTTTTAATGACTGTATTTCATAGGCCATCTTTCTAGCTTAATAACAATACCCAGTTTTTCATTCTCCCTCCACTAGAACAAAAACTACAAGCGGTTTAGTAAGAGCAGGTGCCATAACTTTACACAAGGTGTCAAACTTTAAAATGCGTTTTACTCGAAATTTGTTTTCTATCGAAAAACTCAAACGGGGACAACAATTGCTCAAAATATTTTAAAATAATTTTTGGCTTATTTTCTGCAGTAGAAGTATTTTGTTCTTCAGATTTATCAATCACTGATTTATTTCAAAATTTGCAGTCCTTTATGTGAATATAGTCAAAGTTTTTTTAAGCAGTTTCGTATAATGACTAAGATAAAGTGCTCTAGTTTTGGTAAAAATTAAAATATCTCTTATCCTGAAGGTCACTTCAAACAGGAATAACAAAGTAATACACCAAAATTGAAAAATTGAGAATTTGTTCATAAAATCTTTGTACAGAGCGGGACCCATTTATGTAATTTTTTGTACATTTTTACTACTTTTTTTCCCATTTTAATAACAATATTTTTTTTCTTTTATCAATTTTTGAATTTTTTCCTTAAAATATACTAAATAAATATAAAAATCACAAAAAAACCACATATCTTCATTTTATCAAAAAAAAAAAGTTGTCGCAAGTAGTCGGATAACTTAAAACCGGTTATGAATATCGTGCATTCAATTTGTTTTAATTAAAAATTAAGCAATTTAAACACTAACCATATTTATATCAGTGGATCAAAACTGGAAGCAAATGTTGGTCCATGATGAGAATAAGAATTTATTTCAGAAAGTTAAAACGATATTTGCAGATATCTTACAACACATTTTGGGCGCTTTTTTTAAATCTTAGGCTGACATTGAACACAATTTATAATACTTGTCAACAATAATCATCGTATTTCTTCAAAGTGCGAAGTTAACAAGCAATCATCCAATCAATATCAGCCTTAGACTTCAAATTAATCATTCGTTTTCAAGGGTGGGCATTAAGTAAATCGAGATCCACCGATGGATCACCAAGACATTTTTGGGTGACCAGTTGAAGATTAGCGGTTACTAATTATATATCGAGATATTCTAAATTGGTGGACAATGCTTAAGAAAGTTACACTCATGTCAGGCAAAGAAAGAGACAGAAGCAAAACAAATTTGACTTATTTGTAAAGTCTATTTATTAAACAAAAAGTAAATAGCAAAAAAGATGCTATATTTTTGACATAATTAATAAAAAATGCGATTTTTTTACTCCCTGGAGAAAATTTCAAAAAAGATCCTATTTACAAAAAAACAGCATAACATGGTTAGTATGATGGTTAATACTGAGTATGTCTCCCGGACGATGCAATACAGGCCTTACAACGCCTAGGCATGCTGAGTATTAAATTATCAATCTGATCTTGAAGAATATTACACCACTCATAAAGCAATGCCCTCTGAAGTTCCAGTAGACAGGTGGGAGGGGGTTGACGGGCTGCAATTCGTCGGCCAAGCATATCCCACACATGCTCTATTCAATTCAAGTCCGGTGAGTATGCTGGCCAATCCATACGGGTGATATTCTCCGATTGAAGGCATTCGTCTACAATGTCTGCACGGTGAGGACGGGCGTTGTCATCCATAAACAGAAATATAGCATCCATGGCGCTTCGAAGCAAACGTACATATTGTTCCAGAATAACATCCCGATAGATGTGGCCTACCATCGTTACATTCTGAACATGCAGGTCAGTTCTGGAACCAAGAATATTTCCTCCCTAAACGAGCCATCCTGCACCATCGTAACGGTGTCGTTCAATGGTGTTCTCTTGGGGGTAACGGGTACCTGGCGTTCTCCATATTAAAGTCCTGCGAAAATCAGACTGCAAACTAAACCTGGAATCGTCGAAAAACATCACACAAGACCACTGATGTGGTGTCCACAATGCATGCTCTCTACTCCAGGTTAATCGCAGGCGACAGTGAGTTGCGGTAAGTGGAACACATCTGACAGGCCTACGAGCATATAGACAAATGTGTCATAAGCATCTGTACACGGTCTGCCTTGAATCTGTCGTACTTGTAGCTGAAGAGAACTGACGAGACAGGTCTGATGCTGTGCTCCGTCTGTTTCTTTTGGCAGTAACTGCCAAATATATATATATATACCAGTCATCATTCGGTGTTGGAACTCAGAGGCGACCTGTGTTATAACAGCTACTCACATTACCATCATCTTGGAATCGTTGCCAAAGCCTGAAGATGACACTCTGGGCGATTCCATGTTCCTCGGATACTTCCAGCTGGGTACGTCCTCATTCCAGTCGTCCAATAATTCTACCACGTAAAAAATCATCCAAATGCTTCCTTTGTGCCATAACTATGCGGTTATTGTACTGAAATGCTTTTAAAGCGTTTGTGAACAATTTTACTTCTTTGTCACCATTCCATATATACTCCTCTCTTACACTCTCGTCATTGTGACGTACTATCCGCGCCATCTGGTGATTTCCTGTAATATGCATATTCTTCTTTAAGATGTGTGTGATAATTCTACAGGTGAAATTTTTATTTTAGAGTTCAATTTCTGTGTGACTCTGAATTATCCTTAATTTATGGACATGAGTGTATATTAAGATCATGGCAATGCCTGGTTCTTCATTCACTCCCACACCCCACTAGGTCACGAAGATAACTTAGAAGTGAAGCATCATCCATGGGCGAATACCTTACACGTTTTGCGAATCAGTCGGGGAGCCTCATTAAAACAATTATTCTTTCTAGTTCAGCTCTCAAACATTTATTTTATATTTAATTAGTTTAATTACAGTTAAAATCGAAACAATATATTATAAAAAAACTTTTCATATTCTTTTATCCTACTAAACGTAAACTTATGTATTCATATCAAAATAATCATGGACAGAAGAATTTAGGTTTAGAATCAGTTGTCAGAGATTCTTTTAAAATTTGGAAGAATTATATTTGAAATATTATGAATTAAGAACGTTTTATTTGAATATTTGCTTGTTTATTTTTATGACAATTGACTGCCAAATTGATACCTTAAAACGAAATTACATTATTTTAAATTTGAAGATATTGTTTTAAATGATATAAGTAAAGTTTTTTAAAAAATTTATTTTAGTATTAAATTTATTTAAACTCATTGAATGATTGAGAAATCAACTGATTTTTCTTCACAAAAATTTTTTATTTAGTTTTTATATACCTAAACCTATCGTCAAACTGAAGCAAAAAATTAATACGATTAATTTTTTATTTATCTATTCCAATATATGGTTGCATAATAGTAGAAAACCAATTCTATTAATTGTCCCACAATTAAAGGCCTGTCAACTTTAAGGCTACCCAGTAACCTAAGAATTTCATATTTACCGATTTTTTATTTATTTATTTATTATTTGCATTTTTTTGCATTTTTATTTGCATTTTTTTGGCTCATATTACTGAGAAGCTTACCACCAAATTTCAGATGTGTAAACAAATTAGTTTTTAATATATTTGAAGTTTTCTGAGCTATCATTTTAGTTCCGGTTTCATTTTGAAGCATTTTTCCACTCTTAAATTGGATTAATTAAAAATACTTTTGAGCTTTTAGTATGAAGTGGTTATTAATTCTACTTTTCATTACTAAAATAATTTTTGCATGTTTGTCTTTTTGAGTTTTTTGAGTTCTCATAATTAATTAATTATGATTAATTTCGTGACCAATTTTTACTTTCAAAATAGTTAAAATAACTTAAAAGCTTTATCGTTAATTTTTTTCTTGTAGAGAAAATGCCATGCCCAAAGCGTTCTCAAGTTGTTGTGAGAAACAATATTTAGAAGTGATGGAAAACTTCTGAAAGTGATGTATCTAAAAATCAGTCATCAGCTAGTGCTACAATTAGACTTCCAAATACAAGTATTTTGAATTCAAATGTTGCAGGATATAACTGAATTATTCCTTTATGTATATACCAAACTGCATTATACGAAATATATTGTAGCACTCTATTTTAGTATTTTAAAGTCGTATGACAAGAGCTAAAACTTCCAAAACTGCCCCTAGTTAAAACTAAATAAAATAAAATTTTATGAACAAATCTGGCTAATTTTAGCTTAAGTTAGTATCATTATTACTTTGTACACAAATGCTTTGTGTTTCAAAACTTTTGTGAAAATATTAGGTAAAAATTAAGCTGAATAAACTGTCGTCTTAAGAAATGCCACTAATATTATGCAAAAATATATTTTGAATTAAAAATAATATTTTCAATTATATTTAATTAAAATTGTGTTTTAGTGCAAAACATACATTGGAAAATAACATATTAAAAATTAGAGCTTTACGGGCATTATGAAGCTTTGTTTTATGACTTTATAATCTTTAAATGAGTTTTTCTCAGACTTTCGATTTTGAAGGTCTAATCCCTAAGGTTTTTTTCTGTTCAAGATAGAGCCTTGAAATTTTTTGTATATTTTTCTAATAATTTCTAAATTTGATATTTTAAAATGTTCGTTTTTTTCCCAGGTTTTTTCTAAAAAAATAATTATTAAAAATCAACAAGGAAATAGATTTTAAAATCCACACTAACTTTTGTTTGCAATAATCTATGAAACATAAATCACTTAGTGACTAAAAAATTTTAAAAATTGAGTATTTTATACAAGTTTGAAAAAATTTTTAAAAATTCCTAATTTTTTAAAATTGTAAAATAATGGCTGGTCAAACTGACTTTTTTACTTACAGAATCAGCTTAATAATATAATCTAAATATAAAACATTTATTTTTACTGTTACTGTCTCCAAAAGTTTTTTTTTTCAAAAAAAGTGAACTGTGTGTAGCCTTAATATATATATATATATATATATATATATATATATATATATATATATATATATATATATATATATATATATATATTAAGGCTACACACAGTGTATCTATATATATATATACAGTGGCGCACACAAGGGGGCGGGGGTCCGGACCCCCCCGAAAGCCCTTCATTTTTTTTTCAGATTGATTATAATTTTAAGTATATAGTGCGTAAAATTTAATTAAATATTTGTTATTGATGATTAATTTTATTAGTTAATGCTAATTATTTACTGAATAATTAGTTTTTTGCTGTGTTTTGTTCCCGAAAATCGCCGAAATGAAAAGGAGCATGGTACAAGAATAGTGAACTTTCGGCCCCTTGAAAAAGTCCTGTGCGCGCTACTGTATATATATAATTCGTTTTGTCAATCCCTTACATTTGATAGTCAGGTAAAAGCTCCAATTTCTCACTTTGGCGTGGCGAGAAATAATAGAGTGCCAGCTCGTTCTTGCCCTTTGAATACGGTTTAAATTCGACGTCTCTCTTAGTCCTCGAATTGCTTTAAAATAAGATATCAATCAATCATTACGAATCGATTAGCAACACCTTTCTTATGAGTGGGGTTTCGCAATTTGCTCATTTAATATAGCGGCTATACGGTCGAAGTACATGGAATAGGTTCACGTGATACATTCCAATGTTTTATTATTCATCATGTTTTTTTATAAATTTTCACTTGATTCTAATGTTTTCCACAACCAAGGGCATTGTTCGGAGACAGTTATAAAAAGATTTATTATGTTTTACAAATTTGAGCTGCTTTTTTAATACAACAAAATATTTGAGGTACCTTTACTGTGAGGATAATTGACTTACAATGGATGTTTGCGAGCTCTGTTCCCATTTGTTCTAAGATCATCATGTAGTAAGACTGATAATCGTTCCATGTGAATGGAATCAAAATATTCACTTTGGTGTGGTGTGGAAATAGAAAAATGAGATGCAAACTCAGAGGTCTACATCCTTTGATTAGGGGATTTAACACAATTTTCACGTATAGCGTTTCTTGTTTCGTAAAGGATTATACAAAGAATTGTAAATTTTTTCTGAGCATTTGAGAGAAAGATAATAAATAATTTTTTTAAGTATACGAAAAATGAATTAGTACAAACATTTTTGGTCATAAAGAACTATCGGAATTTTAATAAAATATACGGCAGATATATGTACCCACCATAGCCCGTTTAACACATGTCAGAAGCTGGCAAGCCGATATGGACCCCTCAATGTGATAATACTACCATCTTAATAACGAATACTAGAAGTTTCTCTGGGTAGGTGTAAATTCGTGCTTTTAAAAGTAAATTCTCGTATATAAGTTTTTTTTAATTTTCACCCATTAGTTATAATATTTAAATATATTCAAGGAACAAAAACATATTTATTAACTTGAGGAAAGTTTTCTCACGTTTTTGAGACTTATTTTAACTATTCTTGGATAAAGTATTTCGGAATTTATATAGTTAAAACTTAGGAATTTTAAATTAATGTGAAAGCAGGAATAATCTGATTTCTTTGGAGTACAAAATATTAATTAATTAACAAGGATATTTTAGAGAATTACAAATAAAAATAAATGTTTTTATATATATTATATACACTCTGTCGCAAAAAATATATGCACCCAGAAGAAATCAAGCTACAATCACGAAACTCGGCAAGAATGTAGTCTGGTAAGAGATATGCAAATGATTAAAATTTCGAAGCCAATGAGACAAGGCTATTGTGCTATGCGCATATTAGTTGCGCAACTGGGAGAGTTTAAAAGCATGAGTACGAGCGCCGTACGGCTATCCAAACGAATCTGATGACTTTGATAGACGATATTGAGACTTAGGATGCCTCTAAGACGTAACCGGCGGCAGTACGAGCAGTTGACGGACTTTGATAGGGCCGTATAATAGGCCTCAGAGAAGCAGGTTGGTCGAATAGACGTATCGGCCGCCACCTCGGTCGGAGCGATATGGTAGTTGCTCGGTGTTAGCAACAGTGGATCACAGAAGGTAGAGTGTACCGTCGCGGAGGGTCAGGACGTCCCAGGAACACAAATGATCGCGAGGATCGTGCAATCAGAAGAGTGGCCACTTCGGCACCAACAACGTCGCTAGCATCGATTCAACGCCACTTACCTCCTTCCAGACATCCAGTGCCATCAAGAGAAACCATAAGGAGACGACAGGCCGAAGTTTTGAGGAGCCGACGTCCGCTAAGACGCTTACCACTGACCCCACATCATAGGCAGTGTCGACTGGATTTTTGCCGACATCGGGCAATTTGGAGTGTGACAGACTGGAGACGTGTCATCTTCAGTGATGAATCCCGATTCAGTCTCAGTGCTGATGACCACCGCACACGTGTCTGGAGGCGCACCGGCCAGCGGTCCGATCCGGCATTTATTGTCGAGCGGCATACAGCAATTTCACAAGGTGTGACAGTGTGGGGAGCAATTTCTTGGGACACACGATCATCTTTAGTGGTCCTTCAAGGCACTTTGACAGCTCGCAGATACGTGGACGATATTTTAACGCCGATTGTGCTACCCATGCTATCAAGTCGCCCAGGTGCCATTTATCAACAGGATAATGCTCGTCCACATACTGCGCGACTCCCCAACAATGTCTTCAAGGATATTTTACCATGGCCTGCCAGGTCACCAGATCTTTCGCCAATAGAGCATGTCTGGACGCGCTGGGAAGGCAACTGCAGTCGTCCCGAGATACAGGAGAATTTGCGCAGATGCAAAGACTATGGCAGGATCTTCCACAGGGGGTCATAAGTGATCTAATTGAATCGATGCCACGCCGAATTTCGGCTTTTAGCTGCCAGAGGTGGCTTTACTACTTACTGATTTTTAACCTTTTGCAAGCTGTAACCGCTTAATAAAAATGATATTTTGTTCTGAATTTTTAATCAGTTTATTTTCATATACACTACATGCATACGAAATTTCGTGAATGTAGCTCAATTTCTTCTGGGTGCATATATTTTTTGCGACAGAGTGTATATATATAATATATAATATATATATATGTATATGTATATAAAAATATATATATATATATGTATTTTGTTAAATAATACATATTTTTTTATATATATATATATATATATATATATATATATATATATATATATATATATATATATGGGTAAAAAAAGTATGTATAACAGCAGTACTACTATAGAAGTATGTTATATATACAACTTCTTATATGTATGTTATATATAATCTTCTTTATATAGTTTTGAATTAAAGCTCTTGTTCCAAAATTAATTAAAATTTTCCCATTAATATTAATGTTTTTTATATTTTTCAGAAGAACTTAAAACAGAAAACTTTTATAACCAATACTTCTTTTTAATTTTGATTAAAAGAATCTGAAGAAATGATTTCGTTTAGGTAAAAATATTTATAATTTTGTAGTGTCCTCATTTAAGATTTTTAAAAAGAAGTTAGCAAAAGAAAATTTTTTAAGAAATGTTTAATGTTTTTTTTTCGTTCGTAGTTTTTTTTTTCTTTTCTTATTTTTACGCAATACATTTTTACAAGATATAAAATAAAATTTTGCGTGACATTTTTGAAATAATTATTTTAGTTTAAATTTTATACATGCCTTTTCAAATAAAATTTGTTGCAAAACGTTAACTTAAATGATAAAGTCTAATGTATCATCAATTCAATCTTTCTATTTGGTGAAAAATGATAATAAGTAGCTTATTACGTATTCTTTTAGGGTTTGTATCCTTAATACTTGGACATCGAAAGTCAGGTGCGTTTTCTTGTAGCCAGCGCTTCCTTCGTCGAGGGGTTGATATCGAGTGCTTGTGCCACACCAGACAGGTTGGTGATATGCGTTAAAACTGTAGAGCAGGGGTGTCACAAACTCGCGAACACATGTGGTCCGCATCGATCCTTTTTGCGGCCCGGACAATATCTCAGCATGTAATAATACACTGGCCTCAAAAAGTTAAGGTACAACCGGGTTTTTGTGTCTAATTTGCAAATGAATGAATGTAGAAACAAAAAATTTGGAGGATATGTGCATTAAATAGTTTTTTATTGAATGCGTCATAGAAATTTGTATAAGTGTATTGCAAAAACGATTTATAACAAAAAAAGCAATCTCTGCGGAAAAGTCCATTCTTGGAGAAAACAGCACATCACAGTGTTAAGTGATAAAATGGCATAAAAACAATACAAAAATGGGTTCTAATAAGGAATGTGTCCACCCCTAACTTGAATGCATTGGCGGCATCGATTTTCCATGCTGTTTATTAAGTTGTCGGACACCGGAATAGGAAGCGAAGACCAGACACAGAGTAAGCCTTGTTTCAGCTCATGTAACGACCTTGGAGGAGGATTTAAAGCAGCAACCTCTCTGCCAAGATAATCCCAAAGATGTTCTATCGGATTCAGGTCTGGAGATAGAGCTGGCCATTCCATTCGTTCCAAACCGTGATCCTCCAGATACTCCTCAACAATCCGAGCTCGGTGAGGTCGTGCATTATCATCCATCAGAATGAAGTCGTTACCAATAGCAGCAGCATATGGGCGGACATATGGATCAAGGATCTCATCCCGATATCTAAGACCAGTTACGGTTCCTCCATGGAACACATGCAGGTCAGTGTGGCCACCGAGCGAGATCCCTGCCCAAACCAGGATTCCACCACCTCTATAACTGTGTCTTTCAACAGTGTTGGATTGATGGTATCTAGTGCGCTGTTCCCTCCAGATCAGTAGACGCCCTGAATCACTCTCCATTGTAAATCTGGACTCGTCTGTGAACAGCACAGAAGCCCATTGTTGCTGCGTCCAAGAAACATGTTCTCTTGCCCAGCATAAGCGGTTCCTTCGCTGTCGTCCGTTGAGGGGAACGCACACAACTGGTCTTTTGCATACAGACCTGTATTGTGAAGACGATTTCGCACCGTAGTAGCGGAGATTCTTCTTCCTGATGCTTGAAAGTGGTCTGCAACGAGCTGCGGCACAGTAGCGGTTCTTCTCCTTCGTGCCGAAAGAGCTAGAAAACGGTCTTCTGAGAGGTGTTGTAGTTCGTGGTCGGCCTGGAACAGGTCTTCTGGATACAGAATCTTCGGATTGGTATTGATCCCAAAGTCGCTGAACAACACTACGAGACACATTGAGACGTCTAGCAGCATCAGCCTGCGACAATCCCATTTCCATCCATCCAACTGCCCGCCACCTTAACGAATTGGGTAAACGACGTCTCTAAGACATTTTCTAAACTCTATTGACTATTGTCACCGAAACTGCCAACAACTGTTGAAAATCAACACAACTTACACACAAAAGTACGAAAGCTTGATATTTGCATATTTTTCTCTCACTCATAAATATACGTTCTTTTCTATAAAATAAAAGTGGTAGCAATCGTTTTTGCATTAATATTTTTAAAGTTCGTTATTATCATTCATGTAAACTATGCATTTTATTGTTACTGCCATTTTTTTTATGGTGAGCTTCGAAAAACATGTTGTACCTTAACTTTTTGAGGCCAGTGTATATTATCTTTGGGTGAGTGAGTGAGTGAACATTAACGTCGCACTGTTCACGTACACGAGGGCTTTTGTGGCGACGGACCTCGTCATTTTGAACCATAGTCAAGTGACGAGGACAACACCTGTGCAGGCAACCCCCTCCTCTCCAAACTACCATACAACGCCAACGGGAGGACGTTTGGGCTGTCGACAGATTTAACGTGCATCGCTCACCTACACGATGGGTCTTTAGTGGTACTGGGCTCGAACTCGTGACATGCCAGCCACGATCCGATACCCTGAACACTAGGCTACCGTGGCCACAAATTTCTCCTGAAATATGAAAGACAATAGCAGAAAAGAGCTGTTCAATGTCAGGATGCAAACATTAAATTTTTGTTGTTGTTGCTGGCGTGTCCTTCTCGAAGGGATGGAAGGAAAGTTGCCAGAGTCTGAGACAAGTTGAACTTCTGCACGATAGATGACTACACCACCTATCTCCCCTCCACAATTCAGGCATGATCTGGAGGAGAGGAAAATATTCTCGAGCTCCCTGCATCCGTGGTTTCAGCTGCAACCGCCCACAAGACTTTCGGTCCCACTGATTTAATGAGCACTTACTCCGTGTTTACTCGGAGGGTATTTGGTGGCATCGGGCATCGAACCCAGGCCCTCAGATCTTGAGTTCGAAACCACTAGGCTTCTCACGGATCCCAGTTGTTCTTTTATACATGTTTGTTATAATGTATTTGTGAAACAGAACTGCGTTTCTACAAATATTGATTTTTTTTTGCGGCCCACCTTAGATTAAAATTTATTTATTTGGCCCAAGTCAGCCTTTGAATTTAACACCCTCGCTGTAGAGGGCAAAATTTCCCACGTTGACGAGGTGTATAAAATCAAAGTAATTGTCACCAGAAAGAACTTCATGGACCAACTGATCCCAGACCCAGGGGACTCGTCTCGGCTTAGCCATAAGGTACGTGACGACCGAAAATTCGCAGTTTGAGTGAAAATTTTCGACATTTCTTTTATGTTTTTATTTTATAGCTTATACATTTAAGATTCCCAAAACGCTCTATTTGTGTGTCTACGATATTTAGAAGCAAAGTTACAGCATAATTAGTAAACCGGAAATGGAGTTTACAAAATCTGAAGCGGACCCCTACGTAAAATATTTTTAAGATGTATAAAATTGAAATTTTCAGAATATGTTTTATTGACAGTTCTATTTGTGTTATGAATCAAAATCTAATTCCTGTGTCTATATTTATGCATTTTATTGCTTTTTTGTGAAAAAAATCATTAATTTATTTAAAAAATCAAGATTTGCTTAAAATTTGGCATATTTAAAAAAACTTTCAAAAGTGTTACAAGTCTTTTAATTGCTAATACATTTAAAAATCTCATTTATGTGCTGCATAAATATTATTCGAATACATTTATTAGAATTTTGTTCAAAACATCGTAATTGCAAGTTTTCATCAAAAAATTTCACTAAAAATGACAATTGTTACAGTCTATAAAACGCTCCAGAAAATAGCAAAAGGGTAAAAAAAGTCCGAATTAGTTAAACATGAAGCTAAAGAGATTTTGACCTATAAATATGGCGAGTTTAAAAAATGTACAATTAGTAGAAAATTTTTCATACTGTATTAAAATCTTTAAATGCATTGTCTGAGAAACTATGTTTTTAAATTTTTTGCTTCATGGTCAAGTTCACTCCAGGATTTCTTTTTTAAGATATTGAATTGAAATTTTCAGAAACTATTTTATTTAATTTTATCTCCAGTATAGACTATAATCTGATCCCTGTGTAAATAATTATGTATTTTATTGCATTTTTCGTGTAAAAAAATGCTTTAATTTTTTGTAAAAAATTTAATTCTTGCATAGAAATTGACATACTTCAAAAACTTTCAAAAGTATTACAAATGTTATAGCTCTAAGCGCAGGTAATGATGTTTTTCATATACGGTATATATATTATTCGAATATATAAATTAGAATTTTCTCAATACAAAATGTTTACCGTAACTAATATTTTTCACTAAAATTTCACTCAAAATTCCCAATCTATCCCAAAATATTTTTTGTGGAAACGGTATGTGGCCGTGGTAGCCGAGTGGTATAGGTATCAGATCGTGGCTTGCCTTGTTACGAGTTCGAGCCCAGTACCACTAAAGATCTGCCGTGTAGGGCAGCGATGCACGTTATATCTGTCGAGAGCTGAAACGTCCTCCCATTGGTGTGGTAGTTTGGAGAGGGGGTGCCAGCTCAGGTGTCATCCACGTCACTTCTCCATGGTTCAAATTTACGTCGTCCGTCGCCAAAAGCCTTCGTGTAGCTGAACAGTGTGACATTAATATTAAATCAATCAGTGGAAACGGTATTTGAATTACTAGTTTTACGCTCCATTTAAAATAAAAAAGTGTTTATTTGGTTAAAATTTTTAAAATTTTAAAAGAGTTGGTGAGTAGTGGTAAAGTAGTCACATATCTTAAGTACATGATCAGAATTATTTCCATCGTTCAATGCTATTTCTGTATACATTCTCTGAAAAACGGAGAATTTTGAACTCTATGCCCGCTGGCAATAATGGTAAGACTGGATTTTTGAGTCATATCCGAAGTATCCACCTACGCCTACCGCAACGCACTACCATTAAAGGAGATAGCCAGTGGATTAAGTTAGTTTGATTTTGAGGGATATTTATTGGTTACGGTTTCATGTTTGTACGAGTATTTTACAAATACAGGGTGTCCAGGCTTACAGTAGAGGTCGGGATAGCCTAGTGGTCACGATAACGAACTCGTGGCTAACGTGCCATTTTAAGTCAAATACCACTGAAGACCCGCCGTGTAGGGGATCGATGCACGTTAAATCTATCGAGAACACAAACGTCCTTCCATTGGTGTAGTGAGGTAGTTTGGAGAGGGAGGTGCCAACTCAGGCGTCATCTTCGTCACTAGACCATGGTTCAAAATGACGAGGTCCATCGCCAAAAGCCATCATGCAGCTGAACAATACGGCGTTAATTTTCACTCATACATTCATTTCGGACTTAAAGTATCTAAAAGTTTTGGCTTATTATTACGGAGCCACGCATCAGAATGTAATAAGTTGTTCATGCGTGGATTGGAAACCTCTTTGAGATTTCTTGGGTGTAGTCCAACCGGCCACACGTTAATAAACAGCCTGTTTTTCAAAATACATGATTTTGGAATTTAATTTTAAGTCATTGAAATGTTAACCTAAATGTCCTTTTTTTTTAGAATTAGTTTTGCAAATTAGTTCTTATTATTTTTTGTATGTTGTTACAATGTGGAAAAAATATGAATTACAATAAATAACAGAAACTTTGTTAGAAAACCCCCTAATTCTGAGTATAGAGCATTACACACACACACACAAATATAACAAACGACTTCAAATGCTTTTTTCACACTGTTTTGTCAGATATATTAAAATATAACTTTTTCAACGTATAAAGTTTCATACACACCCTAAAATCCTGCTCATTATTCAGAACAATATAACTAAAAATAAATATTCAATACAGGTGAGATCTTCACTATTGTGCACCCTTTCTTATCAGTCGATCCGTTCTTCATGCGCTCCCCCCCCATCGATTTGATTTTCGCATTAGTGGAATTATATTTCTTCCAATGTGAAAACCACTTTCTTGGAAAGATAATCTTCAATAGCTATAAGCTTATTTTTCCTACAACAAATTCAAAAACATACTCCATTGATTTCCATATTCTTTGACGAAGCATACTAAGACTTTTCACAGAAAAAAGCAGCATTAAAAATTGTGCGTTCTGATCTTCATGCACGAGATTTATCCATAATGTAAGAGGGTTTAAGATTTTTATTGCTGTGTTTTTTGGATGCTAAACAGTATATATAATCATTCATATTTTTAATTAAAATAGAGCATAATTTTAATTAATAGAGATTTTTCGTTAAATGTTTACAAATATACGATACAAATTTTTATCTGATGAAACTAACAGATATTTCACAAATTTTCGCAACAAATCCTTATAAACACATCCATATCTGCCATAATATTTCTAAAATTGTGAAATGCTTGCGTGATAAGTAAGCTTTTGTTTGTCACTAGACAGTTAGTAAATACTCTAATGATTTAGAACTAGGCAAAGCTGGTAACTATCTGTCCCATTAAGACTAGTTTAATGAAGGAGAATGATGTAGGATTTATAACTAGTCCCTTTCTAAAAGCTCTATATCAACCGCATCAAATACACCAGTTGCTAGTCTGAAGTTAAATTGTCCCTCTTCCTTAATTGGTCTCGGCTGTGTTCTTCAGACAAAGTGAAATGAGATGTTTTTCAAGGGTTTTAAAAATTAGTTATTGTGTCAAAAGTTGAAATAATATTCCATTGATAGTTCGATGCTATGAATGGGTAAATTTCTGCTTGCTGTATATATATTTCTTAATCTTGAATAAATTAACTCGATTTTAATTTACTCCTAGAAATTGAAAATAATCTGATCTTATGTTTTCACAAGGCCAGCACTTTTTTAAGCGTTTATATTGAAAGAGAAAAACACGTTCTGAATTCTTCTATATGAACAGGGTGATTCAAAATGGCATACAGAGATGGAATTTATCGATAAAAATTACACAGAATGTAGTAGGAAGTTCAAAATTTCGTTGGTTGTGGTGTTAGTGCAATGAATCAGAAAACAGCATATGCACGAACTTAGACCACGCAACGGTCAAAACGGTTTATTGCAAGTGTATCGCATATTAAAAAAAGTTTAAGTGGTACGGCAAGAGTTTACATTTCCATACTTGAGTCATGCCACAGCTAGATGCAGAATCCACTGAGTACATATTTACGCAAGTTGCAACCTCCTACCCTTCCACATTTTTAAACCAACACCTTCCAAAGCGATGGATTGGCCAAAATGGGGATATTAAAGATATGTTCTGCTTTTGGCTACCTAGATTTCAAGATTTGACATCCTGCGATTTGTTTCTATGCTGTTCTGGGAAATATCTTGTGTGCATGCTTCCTTCGATGAAAAAAATTCCAGATCTGAAAAATGAGCGATTATAATGCTCTTGCGTTGGTAACTCCATATATGCTTCGAACGAATGGCAGGAAATTGACTTCAGACTAGACTTTTGTCATGCATTAGAACATTTATAATGTATGCAAACAAAGCTTCATCTTACATTCAGTATAACTCTCATTAGTAAATTCTTTTCATTTAAATAGTTATAGCCATTTGTAATCGTTGTACTCATTTTGAATCACCCAGATCAGAAGGACATACATGAGGGATTCATGGGTATGGACCCGCTCCCATCACCCTACATTTTCTTCTCGACTGATTATTAGTAGACAATTAGTAACATTTAATTAAGTATTTGTTAAATTAATAATTATTTATTAATTAATGCTAATTGCTTATTCAATAATTTATTTTTACTTTATTTAGTTCCCGAAAATCTACACAATCAAAAGAATATGTTTGGCGGGCTAAAGGGATAAGATAAAAGAATGGTGGATTTCTCACCCTCTTCACCTTGAAAAATTTATGTGTGCGCCACTGCCCTGTATTATGAATGAGAAATGCCCTTAGTGCAATGGTTCTCAAACTTTCAATACTGGCGCCCCCCTTTTCAATCACAATTTTTATCGCCTACCTCATACATAATTGATGTACTAAGTGCAATAATAATGCAATTTTGGTGCTAAATCTGCAAATTTTATTATAAACCGTACAAATTAATAAGATAAGCTTTAAACTTTGTTTATATATTACTTTTAAGTAAAAAAAAGTAAGTAATAGGATAATTATATCCCTATGTTATTTTTCCTTTCTCTAATTTTTAAATTGGAACATATTGCAAAATGTGGTGGCTGCTTAGAAGACAAAACATAGATATCAGCTAAATATTGAAAAAGACCTCAGAGGGTCATTTTCTAATCATAAGCATTTCTTTGAAAAACTTTGCTCTGCAAGACAAGTCGATGGAAGTCGCTAATACTTATTAAACTTGTTCTTATTTTAGTATTAATTATTTAGTTATAAAATACTCTGTGTAGAATTGATACATTAAAAGTATACCGGCTAAAGTGCCCGATCTTTGCCCGAGTTCATTTATAAGAAAATAAAACATTATTGATATAATAGCTGAATTGTAAGGAGAGCAAAGCCAAGTGCTCGACAATGTTTACAAAAATGTAAAATGATTTTTTTTAAATGGTTGCTCAAATTATAATTAGTTTTAGGCTAAGTGCAATTTTAAGCCTCATATAATTAGCATTTATAATTGATGTTAAATAATAAGCAATAGTATAAAATTTCAATGAAGAATAATTGTATTCTTTTTAATATTTAAAGCGAAAAGACTTCAACATGTTTTAACCCCGGAGCAGGTGCACACTCGATATGGTGGAGCAGGGTTATTGAGTCACCCCAATCCTTTATTTTATAATTATTTTAAAGTACACAATAAAAATCGTAATTTCAGTGAATAATTTAATTAAGAGAAAATATTTTTATCTAGTTTCAAGGACTTTTCAATTTTTCTTTGATAATTTTAGGAAAAAATCCAAGAAAACTGAACTAAAATGTTTCAAATGTGCTTGACCTTAAAAAAAGACACAACTCACAGAAAATTTCGCTAACATTACAGGAATGTTATTTGCAGGCAAAACTGTCATATTTTGTTCAAGTTATTGTAATTTTACTGTCATTTGATGTTCGACAAATAGAATGTTGAACTTTTGCTTGCTTGTGTGTTTCTAACAAAGTAAAGTGTGTCTTTTGATACTTATGGCTTCATATTTTAGTTGATGGAGTTCTTTTGGTGGCATTTGAAAATGTTTCTTTAGTTTTATGTTCATCGCTTTCCTCAAATTTACTTTAATATGCATTATTTCAGCAGAGGTTCATCCCTTTTTTATCAGTTTAACTTCTTTCAATAGAGATCAAAGATGCCCATTTCTTTATATATATATATATATATATATATATATATATATATATATATATATATATATATATATATATATATATATATATATATATATATATATTCTGATCAGTTACCAAACATTTACCTACTCATCATGCTCATTTACCAAATCACAATAAGTCGTATAACAAGGCAATCAAAATCACTAAGTTATTCATGGGTTCATGGGGGGGGATGTAGCATGAACACAGAAAATATTTTGGAAAAAAAGTGATCGCACAGGGATCTCAGTCAAAACAAGTACCTTAAGATTGTGAAAATCGCTTGTCACTCACTAAAAAGAGGGAGATATATCATAAATATATTTTAGTTCACGTTATGACTGTCAAACAGGAGAATAGTGGCAGGGCCATTGGTAACAATTAAACAGTTTTGCCAGAATTACCGATTTAGTGCACTCTGTGCTCGCCGTGACCACTCCCGGATTAAAAGTGTATTTAATAAGATATGAATGTTTCAAAAAATTGTGTAAATTGTTTTTCATTATGCTTTATAAGTTTGGAAATACTCATAAAAATAAATCTTGGCCAAGTAATCCTTCGAAGTGCTCTATATACTTTCCAAAAATCGTAAAAATATTTTACAAGGAAAAAAGAGCAGCAGAAATAGTTTATTTACAACTTCCATGAATGAAAAAAAAAAAAAAATAAGAACAGGGACGTATCTAACCGTACAAGTAAGTTCGAAGTTCAAACAACATCAAATACATTCTTCTGCCTACAGCTAATGCACAAGATTTCAATAATACAACAGTGATGAATTTTTTATCTTCCTAAAGATTTTTTTTTTTGATTATGGTTCTGGGTTTTGTTTTCTTCTGAAAGAGTAGTATTTTAGGTTCGAAAATAAAGCGCAATAAAAAAAAATCTCTCATCATGGGATTTACAGCAAATGAAATAAAATGTTTTTTTATTTGGTTATACAGTAAGACCTCGCCGCTTAGTGCTGTTTCAATTTAACGCTCTTTTATTTTAGTTGTGGGATATCCCGAAATTGCACGCAGCATTAGGCTTCCCGATATCCGAAGCAGTTTATCTGTGTATCTTCTTTCTTGTGGTGTTATACGAACGTATTTTTATCGTTTCAAACATTTGTTGACATTATTGTAAGTATATATTTATGTAATATTACGATTGCTATAGTGAAAAATATTATGATTTTTAGTTTTTATCATGGGTGATAATAAAAAATACGAAAGTAGAGCAACAAGAAAAAGCATTTTCGCTTGAAACCAAAATGCAAGTGATTAGAAGATAAGATATTCTCAAATTGGTGCTGCATTGAATTTAACAACTTCAACAATAAGGACCATTCTTAAAGATAAAGAAAAAATACTGGCATCGGCAACTGAATCTACGACAAACTGTGCAACTAAAATTACCCATTCTAGAAATAATAAAATAGAGAAAATGGAAAAACGACTTCCTCTATGGACTGACGATGAAATTGAACGCAATATACCATTAAACCAAGGCATTTTATTCCATTTTTATTTCCATTTTATTTATTTTTATATGTATATTCTTTTATTATATTTCTATATTAGTAAGAAATAAATTTTTGTTTTACTGTTATAAAAACATAATTAATAAATTTAAAGGTAAAATACCTGACTAATTCTCTACCTACCTTCCCCTAACCCCATTATCTATATGATGAGAACGCCTCGTTTAACGCTGTTTCATGTTACGCTCTACTTTGATGGAACGTATATCCCGCGTTAGCGGGGTCTTACTGTAGTATCAAAGATAGCTAATGAGGTTTTGAAGTAGAAGCTTTTATTTTTTGAGGACATAATATCGCAGATGATATACATAAATTATATCAGTGTAAATGTGCATTTTTTATTACGTCGGGAAGCATTTTGTTTTACTTCATTCTAGTAAATAAATTATTTTAATCTTTATTTTCGATACGCTCGCACCCTCTCGAAGGTTTATCGCGCCCCCCAGGGGCGCGCCCCATAGTTTGAGAAGCACTGACTTAGTGATAAAATATTTAAAATTGTTTCCTTCCAAATATCTGAAAGATAAATTCAAAATTAGTTAATTTTATGTTTATCTGTCACCCCTTACTAGAGAACCGTATTTAGATATATATTACATTTTCGGATGAAAAATAATTTAACATTTTAACTTCATTACCTTATAGAAAAAACTATATACGAGAGAAAGTTAGACAGTAAAGGGGTAATTTTGGACGTTCCCATTCCAATGTTTAGCAACCGAACTAGTATACAATGCAGAATAAAGGTTAGTCTTCAAAAATCTCTGTGTCACTCGATTTCCCTCGCAGTCATTGGAGTGCAGCAGAGCGTTCAACATGGCAGCTCCATGGTCGATCTGCACCAAGGAGAGCAGGGATTCACTTTTCGTTTGCGGAAGGTGTGTTTGCATGACGCATGATGCAGTCATCCTGTCATTAGAAGCCATCGTGCAGTTAAGAGAATTCAGGTATCTTCCTTGACACTTGGCCTTAATTCAAAACTAGGAGGATCGTCACTAATACAAGCTTCAGTGTGCAGCGTTAACCAATTAACTGTAGCGAGCACACTCATCATGGAGAAGTTGCAGGATTTTGTGTATTGACAAATATATTTGCCATACGTAAGAAGTAGGGACCATTGGCTATTAAAATTGTAATTTTTGAAAAACACAAAACAAAATCTCAAATTTCAAGATGTTTAGAACATTTTGAGGTTAGGCCGGAGTAAAACAAATTTAAAAAAAATAATATTAACTTGTACGTTCCGGTAATGCACCAGTTGAAACAGTGTATAAGCTCGCATAGCGAATTTATTCATGAGCGATTTTAATGGTTTTTAGATGTTAATCTAAAAAAAGGGCAAAGGTTAAGGCCTCACAAGACTCTTAAATTGCAAATTTTTAAATTTTTTGAAAAAAAAATATATGTTACAGCTTAATTGTTTCCCAGTATGTTGGTACCAAAATTGTGTTGACACTGTGAAAACTTCCGAAGTTATTGAGAAATAAGTAGTGAAACTTAAACGAAAACTCTTTATTTTTAACATTTTTCGCGAAACAAAAAATTTTAGCTTCCGCGCAGGATTTCTCAGAAACTATTTATGGTATTAATTTGAAATTTAATACACGTGTTCAAAATAAGTTTCTTCATAACTTATGCATCAATTTTCAAAAAAAATAAAATAATTTTTTTATTTGAATTGTAATTATTTTTTTTCTTAAAATTTAAAAAATTTCGTTATAATAGTAATAAAAAAATTGTATTTAAAAAATATTTTTCTTTCACTAAATTTCTTAAAAGTTAGTATAACTTCTAAAGTGAACATTTTTTTTTACCATGTAAAATTAATTTTGTAAATTTTGATCAATTTCGTACTTCAGAATCCTGCGCGGTGTAAAATACTGATTTTCATATTTTTGAAAAATTGTCTAATTTTTATTTCTTTATAACCTTTTTAATTTTTTCTCAAATTCTCCGAAAATTTGAGGAATATATATATATATATATATATATATATATATATATATATATATATATATGATTATGATGTGGTAAAAATTTCAAAGTTTTGTTTCGTTTTATTGTTAAGTTACATTGGTTTGAAGAAGAATGTGTTTTTCGAGTGCACGAATATCTGTCAAGAGACATGTGAGGCCTTAAATTCGGAAAGTTGATTTTTAATAGGGTTTCTTCATGTATGCTCAGCCGTGGTACAAATGAGTGACGCCGACCAGGCGCTAAGTCCATTGATAGTTATTGGTCCGAAGTTACCTAGCTGTCGGGTGTTTTGATATTAGAATAAAGTGTTGACATTAGAGTAGTGACCCAAGGTCATGCTGTTTAAATATCAGTTATTTTAATGGAGTGGCAAAAGCAAGGATGCTTTCTGATCAGTGAACTACCAGGGCCTACTGGTAAGAGCACCTACAGCCTCTACTCTAGAACTTCTTTTGAGTCAAGATAGATAGAAAATACTTTGTCAGTAAAGAAGGAAGTAAATCAAAGTGTGTTTAGGTTTCTCAGCCCCAGTATTTGGATGATTCCTAGATATTCAAAAAAACTACGGTTCCCAAGGACCGTCGACATCGGGAACCCGATACCAATCTAAATTACTTTACAGCCACGTACACAGACCTCCATACAATTAGTATTAGTAATAAACTTAGCAATTTTATAAAAGGAACCCATTCTTTGTATGCAGTATTTTAAGAGGGCAGCTTTCTATCTACTCGTCCTCGCTCGATTTCCGAGTCGCACAGAATTGCGCGCTTTTAAACTGGAACGCCGCAGTGAACTGGTTAATAAACAATTATTCAACGTTACCCATATTTAGGTTCTTTCAATGGGTACTCATGTATATGAATTTACGATGTTAATGTAAAGTGTATTTTTAATAATGCATATTTTTAAATATTACGGGCACATCAATATATCTGACTATGTAAATTTATGTAAATACTCTTTCTATCCTAAAAAGTGTCATAAATATTTCCCCAGTTCTTTTACGTTGTGTGAGTAAAAGTAATTTTTAATACTGTAATCTTACTCATTTTTCTTATTAAATATTCTTAGCTTATATTTATACTCTAATAAAAATTAGATGTGTTTTCTAAATCCCCTCCTTAAAATACATTATATTCTCATATATTGCATTCGAATAAAAATTTATGAAAGTTCCCCACAGAAATAGTTATAAGACTCATGTACAGCCATGTCAATATTGAAACATTTTAGTATTGTAGGAAAATAGACATTCAAAACTCCAGACATGTTTCATATCCTCCTATTCTATTCCCAAGCACGTTTTGCTAGGTTAAAAAATTCTGTCATATTCTGAAATTACTCTTTTTTTTTAACCTTAACTGGACATTTAAACGGAAAAATTACTTTTAAGTATTACATCGGATGTCTATTCCAGGCTTTTGCCTTTTAAAAATGTCTTGTTCTACATTTTCTAATTTTTCATTATTAATTCTAATTCAAGTTATGTTACTTATTTTACTATAAAAAGTTTTAATTTCCTTTTTCTATTTGGGTTTGATTTGATTTTAATTTATGCCGTACTGTTGCAGCAACACGAGGGCTGCTGGAGACGAACCCTGCAATTCCTAACTTCGATAAAGTGACGAAGACAACATAAGCTGGCATCCTCCCTCTCTGAATTTCCAAACTACGTCAAGGGGGGAACTTGGAGCCTTAACGTCGCAATAAGAAGCAGAAGAAGTGCTCTTGGTGACGGACCTCCTCATTTTGAACCTCGATCAAGTGATGAGGATTACACCTGAGTTGGCATCTCCTTCTCAAAACTACTACATCACATCAATGTCAGGAATGTGAGCCTCAAAAGATTGAGCATACATTAACTCTTACAGATGGTGAGTCTTCAGGGTCATTTAATCTTTCGGAACGAAGGACATAACGTGTGCGAACTGCTAGAGACGCAGGTTTCTTCCGTGAGCGTCTCTCACTGGACGGAGGGTTTATTGTAGTCAAACCTAAATCTATAAACACATTGTTCAATAATGCTCCGTATATTATACTAGAGGGATATGCTTTATATATTTCGTATTAATATACTTTATTTACTTTTTTAAACAGTTTATTGTCGGAATTTGTAAAAATCAACCTTGTGAAAGTAAAAAAAAATAAAGCAAACTTTTGTTTACCAGATTTAGTTATTCATTTAAAACTAGACTGCAAACCCAAGTCTCAAATGCCGTAGAAAAAATTAAAAAAAATTTTTTTATCTTTTTTTCCTCCCTACAAACAAAAACCACACTTTCATTTCAAGAGCATTCATGAAACATTATTCAATTCGGAAACATTCTATTCCCCTAACATTTCTCTCATTTCGAGTAGAAGGCCAGATCTACAAGTATCTCAAATCTTATGAACATTTAATGCCATCTATTGACAAAAACACTGAGCTTTGAAAGGTTCCGAGCCAAGGGCCCGGGGATGTGAGCATCGGCCCTGGAAGCAGAGAGGCGCTTCCTGGGATACGGGAACTGCGAGTGACGACGCATGTACGAGAAGATCAGCCTGAAGGGGTTTTAAGAATCGAGCTCATGACACACGGGTCACGAGTTCGGTACCATAATGACTAGGATGCCGCGGAAAATTATCTTCATCATCTCAACACGGTGGGTTTTCAGGGGGTTAGATTTTGATATATATGAATATATAACATATTATATAGGTTTCGAGTACACTATTCGACACTTGCGAGCATGATAACTGAG
The DNA here is from genome assembly GCA_019973935.1 of Trichonephila clavipes. Lineage (NCBI taxonomy): Eukaryota > Metazoa > Arthropoda > Arachnida > Araneae > Nephilidae > Trichonephila > Trichonephila clavipes. The sequence continues at coordinate 114,659 of BMAU01016085.1, forward strand.
CGATATTGTTTTCTTTATATTTTTTGGCAATTACGTCGGGAATTTCAAAATAATGTTACACTGAAATCCTGGATGCGAAATTGAATTCCGCTTTAAATCATCAAATGAAATAATAAAAATTTTATACATGAGCACATTAAGCAGAGTCGTGACTCAATGTGATCTTTCGGAAATATGTGCAAATTTGGATAGTTTGATTCCGGCTTAATTACCGTCCTAGTCAGTTGACCAGCAATACAATCCTTCATTTTTGGTATTTGTGTAGCTTTAAAGCAAATATAAATCTAATTAACATTTTATCTTCTGTTTTTAATTAGTGGCAATGATAAAATTTAATCTATGTCATTAAGTGTAACTCCATCTCGTGTAAATAACTTTCTATAAAGTTTTGGAATTTTAAAAAGTCAGCACACATTTTATCTTCTTTGTGTTGTGTGACATTATATTATATTGACACATTATAATATCTTTCGGAATACGATGGCGAATAGTTAAATTTTTAACTATTAACTTTTTAAATTTCAAACTTTTGAGAATTTGATATTTCCCGATTAACTTACCAAGTTGCAACAGGGGGGAGGTTGACGCCATCAAACTAGTGTAACCCCACTTATCGGTCTTAAGTCCGAGATTGCACTTGAATATTTTATAAATTTTTATTTTATAAAATTTTTAATTTTGTTTAAAAAAGTTGGTATTTTATTTTCTATATTCACCATTGGTTTTTTTAATGAGATTTGGTATTATAAAATTCATATAATTTCAATTTTTGAATTGATTGTGAAATTGTGATAGAATTATATATATTTAAATATATATATAATTTAAAATTATAAATATCAAAACCACATCATTTTAAGCAAACATAATTTAAAAAATACCTTAAAGAATTACTATGATAAAAATGTTTTTTTTAAACAAATGTGTGCGTGAGTTTGAAAGTTGTAGCCTTGTTTTAGTAATATAATGAATTTTTTGCAACTTTTACTAGTTGTAATCTGAAGTTAAACAGTAATGGATTTTAAAACCAGAAATTTTTGCAATAAAATTAAGGGTAACACGATTACTATCGATTTATCGATATGATTCAACATTGTAGTACTTTATAATAATGGAATTTTTTTAATTATATTATTTGCTGAATCTTATAAAATAAATAACCGTGTATGTGTACGTTTCATCAACTCTCGCAAGTCATAAAAAATACCAGAAAATTGATAATTCGTTTTTAAAGGAATAATACTTAACATTTATTTCGGTAAGATTGGAAAAAAACAACAAAAGTAATATTGTGCTTTAGAAAAAGAAGAAATAGTTAAAAGAAATAAAGTTTTATATTTAAATGAATTATCGTAAAATATTATATTGATTCACTCTTTAAAATTCTTTGAAACTGTAATGTTGGTGGTGATTAATGAGCATCCTATATATATATATATATATATATATATATATATATATATATATATATATATATATATATATATATATATATATGTATGTAAGGATAATTAAATTAGATTAAAAATTAAATTCCCTATCTAGCACTTTACTCCATCCTTCTACGTTCTCATATTCAAGTATCAAACTAATCGCCCATTTATTTCTTCCGAACATATGGCCTAGACAATAAATATGTCTAATTCTAGATCGTTAGATTTAATAGTCAACATATGTCAGCATTAACTTGCAAACACCATCTTCAAAGCAGCGACACTCACCAGATGTTTTTCACGTGTTATTCACGTGGAACCCCCACCATGGCGTGCTTTTTCCTCTCTGCCTTTAGCGTGAGAACTGATGTAGACACGATCGAATAAACACCTTTCTTTTTAATCTTTAATCTGATTCTGTCTTTAATATCATGACAGAATTAAAGCCGGCAGGATCTTTGTCTGCGATCTTAATGTAAAAAACTAATCTTTTTTATAAAATAATTTAATATAAAAACTAACGCCAACGAATTTAATAACTGATATGGAGAATTTTATGGAAGACTGACGGCACTCTACATTTGTTATCTGAGGACGTTGGGTTACCAGAATTAATCTATGGTACGGAAAAAGAAACGCGCTAAGAATCCCCGAAGAAACATTGCTCTTACCGCCAAAGAAATAGAATCATCCTCTTCTCCTAACAAGATTTCAGAAAATCATACTTCAAAAATGGAAGCAAATAACGAAAATAAAATTAAGCAAGAAGAGAATTTAGATGCTGATGAAGAAAAGTTAAAGCAACCTATAACCATTATTAAAATGATATTCGATTTGAAGATCTACAGACTTTTTTCCAGAAATATAACCTGGAAATACCCATTCAAACATTCAGTAGAAATTTTGAAAGTACGTGCGATTCCTTCAATATACCAGAGAAACAGAAAATCCTATTTATAATCAAGTTAGTAGATGGAGCTGTGAAGACTTATATCCAATCACAATATATCCCTAAAAGTTTTTACGAACTGAAAAATAATTTAATACGTGAATTCGGAACACAAGTCAATCCAGCGGAGATTCATCTTCAATTATCTAAAACAGAAAAAACCTCAAAAGAGACCCACATAGAATATTTCTACAGAGTAAAAGAAATCGCATCCCGGATAAACATGGAAGAAGAAGCTGAAAAATATTACATCATAAGAGGATTAAAAGAAAATAGAGCCATAGAACTACAGTTACGAAGCTGCAACAACATAGAGGAGCTGAAGGAAAAAATGAAACTTTTATATATCCAAGAAAAATCAAAATCAAATGGGAATGAAATTATATATTCAAAGTATCCAGTGACAAGAATACCTCACCATACGAATCAATTTGTCCGTAGACAACAGTATGGAGGATGGAATTGGAGAAATGATCAATCTCAACATCCGGATGCCATAACCAGTTCAAGATACAATGTATACTCTCCTCAATTTCTATTACCTTCTTATCATCACCCCTCCTTTTCTTTCAGCGGCCGATCCTATATCGAAACCAACGATTTCCACAACGACCGACAGTTTTGCGACCCAATGCTCCAACTTTCAAACCCCGTCAAAGAACACAAAACAATAATACGGTATTCCAACCTCATCAAACAGGAGAACTTATAATCATCCAAGGAAGAATCAACTTCAAACAAGTTGATGTCCTCTTGGATACAGGATCATATGTGTCAATATTATTCCAAAAAATATAATATCACAAATCAAGGGATCCCACAATGTAGATTATATCAAAACAAAAATTGCCACCATCAATGGAGAAATTGAGGTGAGTGAGGCAATTACTTTACAATTGAAAATAGGAGAAATTATTGAAAATATTAAATTCCTCATAGTAAATGTAGAACTGAAATATTTAATAATTTCTAATAAAACTATGAATATTTTTGAATTAAATATTAATTTTAGTGATTATAAAATTTTTCAAAGAGGAAAGAAAATTTTAAAAAATTATGAATCTAAGAAAAATATTAAAGAAAATGAAACTCTTAAATTTAGTAATAGTAAAATTATCCCTAAGAAAACTGATAATGTGTTTAATATAGAAATAATTCCTAATAGTGATTATGATATTATTAATATGATTATTGATAAATATAAACATGTCTTTGCTAAAAATAGTTTGATGTGGGCGAGTTAAAATGTAATTCTCCTAAAATAATACTTACCTAAGAATTACCCATTGTAAATCGACCATATAGGACATCTTTTAAAGATGATACGGAAATAAAAAAACAATTATTGAAAGCAGGAATAATAAAACCATCTTATAGTTCTTACGCTGCCCCTATAACATTGGCTTTTAAAAAAGAGGATAATGCTCGCACACGATTATGTATCGATTACAGAAAGCTAAATGCTATCACAAAATTAGATGCAGAGCCAATTCCCCGAATAGATGCAGTTTTAGACAAATTAACACATGCAAAATTTTTCTCAACCATCGACCTATGTAGTGGTTATTGGCACATTAAATTAGATGATAATGAATCTGAAAAACTTGCATTTACATCAAATTACGGTCTTTTTTCAATTTAATCGTTTGCCTTTGATATAAAAATTCTCCAGCTATATTTCAAAGAGCTATTAGACAGATTTTAAATAAATACCAAATAAAATTTGCATTAAACTATTTTGACGATATAATAGTATTTTCGGAATCACAATTGAAGAACATGCAAAACATTTAGAGGAAATTTTTAAAATTTGTGGAATAAAAAATATTAAATTAAAATTATCAAAGTGTAAATTTGGCAAAGATACAATTGATTTCTTAGGATATGAAATAAAACAAGGGTCATACATTCCAAATAATACAAAATGTCGAAATAATTAAAAACTTTTTACCCCTAGAAATGTAAAGGATTTACAAAGATTTCGTGGTAGTATTAATGTCTATTATAAATTCATTCCTCAATATGCAAAATTAAGAATGCCCTTAAATAATCTTCTTAAAAAGAATCAAAATTGGAATTGGACCCCAGAATGTCAACAATCTTTTTCAAAAAACTTAAAGACAGCTTAATTTCAAAGCCCATTTTAGCTATATTCAATTCAAATTATCCCTGTCATCTTTATGTAGATGCATCGAAAACTGCAATTTCATGTATCCTCAAACAACAAAAACCCAATGGAAATCAACATCCGATTGCATTCCACTCGAGACGACTGAGAAATTATGAAATTAATTATACAATAACTGAATTAGAATGTTTAGCTATAATTGATAGTTTAGATAAATTCCATTGCTATCTTCATGGATCTCATTTCACAGTTCATACCGATCATAATGCATTAGTTTGGCTTAAAAATTTCAAAAATCCCACGGGTAGACTTTTTAGATGGTCTTTAAAAAAGTTTCTATGTATGATTTTGATATAAAATATAAGAAAGGTAGCACTAATGTTGAAGCTGATATGTTAACAAGAAATCCTATTGCTTATCATATAATTAATACACCCCCAGAACCTTTATTAGATATCAATGAAATAAGTCATTTTCAAAATATAGAAAATACATCAGCTCCTAAATGTTTTAAGAGAGATGGTGTTTTTGTAGTTAAAAGACAAGGTTTAAATAAAATAATTGTACCCAAAGCTCTAAGAGTGAAATTAATGGAAACAACTCATAAAAAATTTGGCCACCCTGTTGTAGCTACCATGTTAAAATTAATATCACCACAATATTATTGGATAAACATTATTACTGATATACGAAATTATGTGAAACACTGTGAAACTTATCAAATAAATAAGAAGTCACATCAGAGAAAATACGGACTGATGCAATCACTTCCCTTTGTGAAAACCCTTTGAACTTTTATCGATAGATAGTGTAGGTGGTTTAAATTATTACA
>BMAU01016085.1:125000-144001 GCA_019973935.1 Trichonephila clavipes
TCAGAATCACACAGAAATTGCACTGTAAAATAAAAATTTCACCTGTAGAATTATCACGCACATCTTGAAGAAGAATATGGAAATGCCATGAAACCACGAGATGCCGTGAATAGTACTTCACAATGACGAGAGTGTAAGAGAGGTGTATATAAGGAATGGTGGCAAAGAAGTAAAATTGTCCACAAGCGCTTTAAAAGCCTTTCAGTGCATTAACCGCATAGTTATAGCACAAAGGAAGCATTTGGATGATTTTTTACCTGGTAGAGTTATTGAACGACTAGAATGTGGACGTACCCAGCTGGAAGTATCCGAGAAACTTGGAATCGCCCAGAGTGTCATCTCCAGGCTTTGGCAACGATTCCAAGATGATGGTAATGTGAGTAGATGTTACAGCACAGGTCGCCTTAGAGTTCCAACACCGAATGATGACTGGTATATTTGGCAGTTACTGCCAAAAGAAACAGACGGAGCACAGCATCAGACCTGTCTCGTCAGCTCTCTTCAGCTACCGGTATAACAGTTTCAAGGCAGACCGTGTATAGACGCTTAGAGCACTTTGGTCTTAATGCTTTCAGGCCTGTCAGATGTGTTCCACTTACCGCAACTCACTGTCGCCTGCAATTAACCTGGAGTAGAGAGCATGCATTGTGGACACCACATCAGTGGTCTTGTGTGATGTTTTTCGACGAGTCCAGGTTTAGTTTGCAGTCTGATTCTCGCAGGACTTTAATATGGAGAGCGCCAGGTACCCGTTACCACCAAGAGAACACCATTGAACGACACCGTTACGATGAGGCAGGATGGCTCGTTTGGGCAGGAAATATTCTTGGTTCCAGAACTGACCTGCATGTTCAGAATGTAACGATGGCAGGCCACATCTATCGGGATGTTATTCTTGAACAATATGTACGTTTGCTTCGTAGCGCCATGGATGCTATATTTCTGTTTATGGATGACAACGCCCGTCCTCACCGTGCAGACATTGTAGACGAATGCCTTCAATCGGAGAATATCACCCGTATGGATTGGCCAGCATACTCACCGGACTTGAATTGAATAGAGCGTGTGTGTGATAGGCTTGGCCGACGAATTGCAGCCCGTCAACCCCCTCCCACCATTCTACTGGAACTTCGGAGGGCATTGCTTTATGAGTGGTGTAATATTCCTCAAGATCAGATTGATAATTTAATACTCAGCATGCCTAGGCGTTGTAAGGCCTGTATTGCATCGTCCGGGAGACATACTCAGTATTAACCATCATACTAACCATGTTATACCGTTTTTTGTAAATAGGACCTTTTTTGAAATTTGTTCCAGGGAGTAAAAATCGCATTTTTTATTAATTATGTCAAACATATAGCATCTGTTTTGCTATTTACTTTTTGTTTAATAAATAGACTTTACAAATAAGTTAAATTTGTGTTGATTCTGTGTCTTTCTTTGCCTGAACTTCATCATCCTTAATTTATGGACATGAGTGTAACTTTCCTCAGCATTGTTTTTAGATTGTTTATAATTAAGTTCTATTTACATAATTTTGTAACTTCATTGTGATTTGTAATTTATGACGATTTTTTTTACTTTTACTTTACATTTATTTTTGTTTTGTTTTGTTGTAATGTTTTGATTACTATTTAAATTTTCTTTTGGTTTCTTATAACTCAATTGATCTGATTTTAAATCGTCTCTGATGATTGTGTAGCGGATTTTTTTTTTTTTTTTTTTATTTTGCAACTTAGTTTTTTTTTTTTTTGATTTTGTAATTTTATAATATTTGTCTTTGTAACTCCCTTCCTTTAAGTTTTGTTACGTTTTCATTGATTGGTATTGATCACTTATATTGATTTTTGATTTTGTTATTTTTTGACAGGTTTGGCTTTATAACTTAATTGTATCGATTTTGTGACTGCATTAACTTGTTTTGTAGCTATCGCCTTCATTTTCTTTGTTTTGTTCAAATTGTTTGACTTATTTCGAAAAATTTCTATGTGATCCATGTGGTGTATGAAAATTAATTAATCTGTTTTCATTAAAAAATTAAGGTAAATACCTTATTCAGCACTTACTAATGATTTATCGTTAAATATTAACTACATGCCAGAGAGTAATTGGCAAAGAATTTGCGAATTTCGGTAACCTAATTTATTTTGAATTAATAATCAGCCTAGTTTGGCTACAATTTCCAACCCTTAATTTGCCAAAGGTCACTTGAAATTCTCTAATGGCGTATGATTAATATGTAAGTACCTATTATTCTACGCTTATTATGCCTAATTATTTATGTAAGTCATACACATATTTATTTAATTTCTAAGAACTCCAGAATCTTGAATGTATTTATAACTATCGCTTAAAACATTAGTAGGCGTGTTTGGGGTTTATTATCGATTTTTAAAACTGTTTGGAAATAGATGTAATTCATTTGATAGCAAACTGGAAGCATGTACCTATAAATTTATAAATATGTACATTTTTAAATGTAAGGTTTTAATAAGAAATTGCGGAAGTAATGGTAATTAGAAATATAAAGTTCGAAATATTTTGTTTCTAAGTTTTTTGAACTCTTGACTTCAAGTTGTAGAATGTGATACTCAAATTTGTAATTCTCTTGAATAGAGAATTAATGAATATAATTAATCAATATAAACTACATTGACATTTATTCTATAACACAAATTTATTAGATTAAATAAAAAAGCATTCTTACTAAGTATTTCAAAAAGAACATGTAAATCTTTATAATATTTTTACCGAGAGGAAGAGCCTAATATTTTATACGCAATGTCCACACTTGATGTATGATTATATTTCATCATTACAAAATCATATGTTACCATAAACACAATCAAATTTGATTTTAAAATTTAGTAATATTTATTTTTAGTTAATGCATTATACTTCAAAACTACTATTTCAATTGAGATTATTTCATTTTGGTTAAACATAGCTTAATTATTAAATAAATTTTTTTATTACTAGTAACAATTAAATGAAATTTAATTTATGTAGTTTTCTATCTGTCTCCAGTTCTGAAAGTTGACGTTTCAATTACATTCCCATCAAAGCATCGTTTTACTTCTCGGAAATTTAGCTATATAAGATTAATTCGATAATTGTTTCAATTAGAATCGATAGAATAAAACAGAACAAATAAAAGTTTTAAAATACTTAACTAAATATTTAGAGTTTGGTACTTAAGTTTTGTGGAATAGTTACATATTTCAAATGACCAAATTAGTGTTGACTAAGACTTGTCTCGAAATGAATTTCTTCTAATTAAAAATGATGTATTTTAAAAGAATTTCGTATTATGTTTAAAATTTACTTAAAATATTACTTATTTAATGATTGTTTCTAGGAAAATGTTATAAAGAACTACATTTACGAGTAGTAAATCATTATTTGTTGTTATTTAAGTAACATTCGATTCCTTCACTGTTATTGTAGTGAACTTTATTATTTTTTAAACCTTTACTGTTTTTATTGCGTAAAAATAAGTTAATATTGAATAAAAGTAAGTACTCTCTATAAAAATTTTTTGTTTTATTTTAAATTACTTTACCTTGGTAAAAAATCTGATATATACGTAAAATTTTATTTCTTTTTCAAGGCAAAATATTGCAGCAACATATAAGTTTCCAATTCTTAATTTTTGTGAACATATGCGAGGGTTGCATAGAAATAAACAAAACTTTGGGTGGTAATTAAAAAGAATATATGAAACCAGTCTTAAGAGGAAAGATATACAGTTTTTCCTGTGTCACTCATGTTTTTACTCAGCTCATCTTTAAATTTAACCTTATATAGAGTTAAAAAATATTTAACCACTTATTTTGAATCAATATACGTAATCTTGATCCAATATAATTTGTAAATACTTTCAGAAATAAAGAAATGTAGTACTTATCGGAATGCAACTACAAAAGTTCGGAATGATTATGTCCGCTTAAATTTTTTTTTTCCAGTTTGCAGAAACATTTTCAGACTACTTTAAATATTCTCTCCCAGAGATTTGAGTCTATCAAGGGGCTTAAAAATTTAAAGTTCATATATCCTTCAAGCTAAGATTATTTTGAATTTTAATGAAAGAAGAGAATAGTAAAAGGAGAAAACTTTAGCTGAACTTTTTACTTAGTAAAATTATTTTTGTATGAGTTGTATAGAATCTTTTCAAAGAGCCGTATAAACAATTAATCAAATTAAAATTTAGCTAAAGTTCAAAGTATTTTTGTATTCTAGAACTAGTTTAAGTTCTAGCACATGGTATTTCTATATATCTAGAAAAGAAAGTAACACATGGTATTTTACGAAATGAAAGCGTTATGACATAGATTAGAATGAGGAAAGAGTTATAGCAGCAGACACATGGTCTGTCATTTCTAGACAGGAAGATGAGTAGTCGGATAAAAGAAAAGAATGCGACGAAAAACATGCTGACGAAGGGAGTGTCGGAAGACATATTCATTTCTTTTGCGTGTTCTTCCAACTAAGTTTAATTGGCTTGGGAGCCATCTTTCAGAAGAAGTCCAACGCAGATGTGATAGATGGAGCCGAGAAACTGTTTGTCAAATGATCCGGTTACTATGTCGGTAGATTAGTTATCGGACTAAAAATAACATAAAAAAACTTCCATTAAGAGAAGTGATTTACTCTATTCATATATATTGATTATTAAAATTGAGCCATATTTCATATTATATAAGCTCTATTTTTTCTTAAAATACTGTAAAGGAGCTCAGTATATTACAGTTGATGTAAAAGGCAGCCCAATGATCATTTATAATTATTACGCTTATTATTACGTAATAAAATATAAAATTTTGATTTAAATATTGATGCGTGAGTAATAGCGTTCATTGATAAGGATTAACATGGCTTATAGAAAGATATCTACTTTAATATTCTGACCAGTTCTGGGAACATTTAGCGAATTAATTCATTAGAAAACACACGCGCAAAGTTTTTAAGTTGTTCTCAATAATCTATGGTGTATTAGGATAAAGGATCTCAGATCAGTGACTAAAACAATGAATTTTCTATTTTATTCTTGATTTAAAACTTAATAGACCAAGAAATATCCATATTGATTCTTCTCTCCGAATTCTACACAAAATTTCCTTTTAATATTTTTTTTCAACTTAAGAACTACACATTCTTAATGTCCCATGTCTTATATCTTCAGCTTCGGGACGACTGCGTATTCACCAATCAGAACGCTCCCTTTGGAATGACGCTTTTATCACGATTTTTTTCCTTCAAATTTGCGCTTCGGACTTCTATGCTGCGTTCGGATTGGCAAAGGTAAGACCTCCTCCCTAATGATCCAACCTAAACGGTCTATTTTGAGTTTTTCTCTATTTTCAACGATTCATTTGGGTATATTAAAAGTAATTTATTTTCGAAATTCCAAATCTTTCGGCATTACATTTTTTTAATTCAATACTAAAGAGTAAACTGCCAATTCTATAACAGACACTTATAAGTCCATATCCGAACCCGACAGGGCTAAGTATTCCTTCGAGTTACGAAAGTGTATGAATATTATCTTGTAAGACCTTATGATGATTTTAATCCCTTTGACCTAATCCTAATCCTTAATGACCTTTATGTACGAATATTATCTTGTAAGAGAGAGTACCCATATGGTGACACACACAAAACAGGATTCCCAATTTTTCCCAATTGCTTGCCAGTAATTTCTAATAAAGCGTAGATAATACAACACAATGTGTGGCAAAAATAATTATGATACATTTTTACAACCACTAATGCGTAACTTTTTATCTTTTTATTTCAGTACATCAAATATTACGAACCATCCAACCTTAAAATACAATTTTTGGAAGCTTCTTACAATCGTAGTCTCTTATATGATAGATTTAGTTAACCAATACATTTTAAAATCATGCTGGCCCACAAACACACACACAAATTTCTTACATATTGCAATGTACATTGCATCAAAAATTAAGAACCAAATTCTTTTTTTGGCATTGACTCTCTTGAGAACTAATTCAAATGTAAAAACGAGTGATATACTGAGATATTTGAACTATCTCCATAATTTTCAAAAAATATAATTGTCTTCCTAAATTTTCCATCAAACTTAAGCAAAGTTCCTTTAAACTTATTAATCTGTTCATTAATCATAGATTACATAAGGAGATATATGTAAAATTAGGTAAAATAATAACCTGTATAAACTAAATCTATTAGTAGTAAAATGGAAAACAGCTTAATGTTATTTAAGTCTACAAAATCTTTAATGGATTTTATTTATAAATGTGTCGATAATTTTTTAAACAACAAGCAAATGTAAAATTTTAAAGAAAAATAAATCGAATCATTTTCACCTATCCAACAAAATATGTTTCCTGTCATCTCTTTGAATGAGCAAGAACACAATGAAAACACAAAAATTCCAGTGTTTAAATTTATTACTCATAAGATGTGTTAGGGCCGCATAAAAGAATCCGTTTCTCATATCCATCTCAGTATGCATCACTTATTGTGCAACCTATGAAAGGTTGTCTCGAAGGATGTTCCAGGGCCTGTTTCAACACCTGATCAATGCAACAAGATGATCCATATTCATTAGAGGAAAAAGAACTCGTAGTTTAATTAAGTTGAAGCTTGAAACCAATCACTCAGGGGCGCTACGGAAGTGTTGTTAGAGGTGAGGCAAATTGATTCTCTGGCGAGAGTTTCTGTGTTTATGTCTTTTGGATCTAACGCAATTGGAAAAATTGGTGAGTTATTTTCAGTTTGTAAGTTTATGCCGTTATTAAAGGTGGAACAAGTGAAATAAAAATGCTTTTGAAGATTGCTTGTCATTTTACATTTATTGGAAATCGATGGGTTTGTACTAGTTATGAAATTGTGTTGGCTGATTTAGTAATGCAATGCTTTTGAAGGCAAGATGTAAATAATTTTACAGGATATTAGAAGGAAATGATTTTTTGGGGGGCTTCACAGGTTTCATTCTAGTAAAAAAAAAAGCATTTGCCTTGTTTCTGATCAAACATGCGTTTTAAAGTGTTTTTTATAATTAAGATTTAAATATATTATATAAATCATTTGAAATGCGTTCAAATAAGAATAATTTTTAATATGTTTTTAAATAAGTCCTAAATAATTGGAATACTATTTTTGTAATTTTTGGGAAGAGACATTGTTTAAAGCTAATGGCGTAATGAATATACTTAATTGTGAATAAAGAAATGTCAATTTATTTAGTAACTTTACCATTAAAAGAAAATATACTTAATAATTGCGATCTGCTGCTTCTTAACGTCAAATGTCATATTTTTCTAAATATATAACATTGTTAGAGTCCAACTATAGAGGGCGCTGGGAAAGCGCGGCTATGTAAAGGTGTAGTGATACGGCCCACAGACACTCGAGACAGTAGAAGGCTTGTGATTCGTCGAGAGTTACTATAATACTGAGTATTAGCGTTTGATGATAGTATATTTAAAAGTGTTTAATAAAGTCTTATTGTGTTGATAAGGAAGTGCGGAAGTCAACGATTTGAGTAGTGAATCATTCCATCCTGACCAAAACACGAAATCACTAAGTGTGAGTACTGGATTCGAGTGAGTCCACAACAATATTTATTAAGAAAAAAAATGATTCTTTAATTGTGTGTGCTAAACATATTTCTGTACATTTGAAATAATTTAAGCTAGTAGCTCTCCAAATACAAGAACATGAAAAAAGAGTCCGAAAAGCAGTATGTAGCATACGTATTGCTCGAGAAGACCAGCAAATGTCAGCAATGCGTTATATATAAACAAATATCTGCGCTGATTGAGACTTATAGAAACATTACTTAATATAAATATGCATTAAATATTTTTATTTTTAAAATACAGTAAAAATATATTTATAAATAACCGAGAGAAAAATATAAAGCTACAAGATCAAAATTAAAATTTTCTTTCAGAAAATCTGCGATAATTATTGTAATAAGTATGAAATGAATATATAAAGTCAAAAAGTAAACTGCATTACTTTAAATATCATGATTATTTAACTATATATAAATTAGTTCATTATTAATTGATTCTTTAATTCATAAAATAACTCAATTAACTCTCATGGTTTTAAGAAAAACTAAAAAGATATATTTCAATAAACAAACATGAAATCATATACAATCAAATCACTTCCTACATTCAAATGAACAAAAATACAAAATTTCGCATTACGTTATGATAAAAACTCTTTTTTTATGAAATATATTTGTTTGTTTACAGAGAAACAATTCAAAAGTAATTCCTCTCTACCGGAATTAATTAATTTAGTTCTATTATATATATATTACTCTTCCCATCTTGTTCTCAAAATTATTCATACACTTAAATATAATTCCGAAAATTGAGAAATCCCTCAAAACAGGCTTCTAACCTAGGACAAAAGATTCAGCCAATTTCAGAGTACGACAGTGGATCCACATCTAGGACATTACCAGCCATGACAGAGCGAAAACCCATCTAACTGACCATTATCTTCGAAAATATCCAACTTTTCCAATCGTTTACCACCATTGAAAGAATGAAGTAGCAAGGGTTCTTAAGCTTCGCTTTAATTAACTTCGGATACCTCATTTAACTTTAAGGAGTCTGATGCGGCCTCTGAGTTTAATTAAAAACCCTCTGTTTGGATCGGAATGACATTCATAATGACGAGGAGCATGTATCTATGAAAAGAGCGGGGTTCGTAGGAACGGTTGCTTTCTTTGAAAAGGAGGACACGAAAAGAAAAAAAGGTTGTTTGAAGGAAGTCTCCAACAAAATTTAATTAACGTGCTTTTATTTTTACGCAATATGAAAACACTTTTCTAGTAAATTCGAGATTTATAATAGGCTATACCCATGGTGAATAAATTATTGAATTTTGATGTTGTGACTTTGTAATGACAGTGCACATCGAATAAAATTATTTAAGAAATTGGAAAAGTTTAATTAATTGAGTTTGTTATTGTAACTAATTTCGAGTTTTTTTCACATATCTCCTACGGTGTCTAACTATTTCTTCGTAATTAAGGATCATGCGAAGTTATAGAAATCGTAACTAAATATTTACGGCTTTAAAAGATATGGGTATTTGCATATTGCATAGGGTTTTCTCAACACTTTTAAAAAGGAATTAAAAATAAGCAAAGATTTTCACTTACGCATTTTTACGTTCCGTAAAGAAAAGATTAAAGTGTTTATGTTTGATGAAAGGAAAATCAAATGGAGCAAATGTCTCCATTTCCTTCGCTTAGGGGTTTCGCCATAACTCAGCGTTTCTTAAACAGTGGGGAGCGCCCCCTAAGAGGGCATGACAGTTCTACGAGAGGGGTGCGAGCATATTCAAAAAATTGAAAACAAAAGATTTAAAAAAATGATTAATTTACTGAAAGCAAATAAACAAATCACATTCTGACATAATAAAAAATAAAATACACATTTGCACTGATGTGATACTCTTATGAATGTATCAGCACTGCACAATGCATTTTATAATTAATTTAACAACACTAAGTTAAGAACAAGTTTAATAATTACCAGTGATACCATAACCTTGTCATGTGGAAAATTATATAAAACCATTAACACTTATATTGACAATTTTACGGTTTATCCATTGGACGCTTGGGGTGGCCGCCCAGGGGCCTGTAGATATTTTGCGTTCAGGACCCGAAATGAGCTTAAGTCTGCACTGGGTTTATAATTAATTCCTTAACAACCCATCAAAAGTTAAGCTCCCCCATACCACCGTTTTCCTCGTAGGCAAGCGTATGGGATGTATTGGAAAAGAAATAAATAAGCAAATCCTCTCTGAAATGAGTAAATCATTCGCAACCACTGTCGAGGTCCATTGATTAAATTCCAAAGCCTTCGGAATAATTGTACAGAAAAGATCGTCTTTCGGAAAGACTCCGGGGCAATTAAAGCTTTGGTTGAGCGAGACCTTTATATACGCCAATGTCACTTGAGAGGTTCAAGTGGTATTGCAGCTTCAGTATCATTGAATTCAATACTCTATGAAGGGGGAGGGAGGCACGAGGAAAATTATGACATTGAAAGTTTGAGAAACACCGCCATAAGAACAAGTGGAAGATGTAAAAGAGTTTACATCTGCAACACATGTACAATGTAAATGGGGCACAGCCACATAAGAGTTTGGAAGTGAGTAAAAGTTTCCCGAGTAATTGATTGAAAGAGGAGTTCCTTGGTTCCCTAGATCTCTAAATATAATATTTTTGGACTTTTTCTGGTAGGGAAATGTGAAAAACATTAATTACCAATCCACAAATTCATAACATTGCTAATTTAAAAATTACAGCGGCCACTCAGAAGGTTGATCCCGCAATGCTTCATAGAAGGTGGCTAGAAATGTCTTATAGATTCCATGTTTTGAGTACAGCTGTTAGTGCTCTCATTGAAATCATCTTGCAATAAAGCACTGTAAAAGAGAACTTTTGTATTTTCTTTATAGAAAATGAAAACCGCAAGGGAGCATCTTTGCTTGTTTACTTGTAAATAATATTTGATAATGTAGTCATACTTTTTGGATTTTCGGTATTTTCAAACAATTTCGTCAAAACACAAGAAGTCGCCAAGTGTCGTGATATGATGCTAATAGTGGTAACTGTTTTCGCGATTGATCGAACAGAATAGTAATAACTACATTATTTGGTGACATTTATTGAAATGGCGACATTTTTCGATTCGGTGAATTTAGTCGACAGTATAGTACCTAAGTTCCTAGACACGCAATATCTCATCGTAATCAGAACTTATAAAAAAATCTACTGTATTTTAGGGTCACATCTTTAATTTAATTTGGTTTTAAACATTTTTTTGCGATAAAATGTTTTTTTAAAACTGAAAGTGTCAGTGGACGAATGATTAAACGACACTCTATTCATTTGAAAAGATGAAATGAATTCATTGACTCGCTACCGCTTTAGAGTACGAAGAACCAAATCAAGTTTTGAAAATTTTGTTCAAATTTCTAAGTATTATGGGTCAAGGTAGAGCCAAGTGGTCAAGGTATCGGATCGTGGCTGGCAAGTCACAAGTTCGAGCCCACTACCACTAAAGACCCGCCGTGTAGGGGAGCGATGCACCTCAAATCTGTCGAGAGCTCAAACGTCCTCTTGTTGGTGTAGTGTTGTAGTTAGGAGAGGGAGGTGCCTATTTAGGTGTCGTCCTCGTCACTTGACCATAATTAAGAATGACGAGATCCGTCTCCAAAAGCCATCGTGTAGCTGAACAGTGCGACGTTAATATTCACTCACTCTAGGTATTATGTTCTACACTGCTATATAACTTCATTGTTCTTAACACTTAACTTCGCACTGCTGCATTTCTGCAACATATGATTTATTTTAATTTAACAGACTCAATATTTTTTAATTACCTACAAATCACTTATCTGAGAAAAAAAGAGATTTCTGCAACGAAATACATGCTAATTTTGTCACTTGATGGAAGTACATTTTTTGCAGAAATCACAACAATTATAAAAATCTCTGATGGTACAAGAACTGTGTTTTTGCTATTAAAAGAATCCATTATATTTTATGCTTCCTCTTGTATATTGACGAAATAAATTACCAGGCAAGAAATTTAATTTGTGATGAATATAAATGAATCATATAAAAAAAAGTTTTGTTATTTACAGCACTATTGCGCAATATTGCATTTCTACAACAAACAAAAAAAAATGACTGAAATTCGATTTAAAACTGCTTAATTTTTTTCTCGTGTAATTTTTTCATAGAAATTTAAAAAAATTGCGAAGTTAAGGGTTAAGCTCGAGTCAAGGAGTGCTTTAAGCAGTGTATATAAAAATATGCAACCCGTTCATATCCATTTACCCTCAAGCTGGCAAATGAATTGTAGAGATCCATATTGACATCTGGAACAATATGTCATTAACATGGTTGGAATGGATCGAGAAATAGCGATTGATTGTGCTCTAGTGTGAGTAGAGATATTCACTTTTGCAATTAAGGTATCCGACTATGTTCGGAACCGTGATTTTAAAAAAGCGCATAAATGGATAATTTCCATGATATTTAGTGTCACTTAGGTTTGAATACATATATAAGATTGCTTTAAGAACATTATGACATAAAAAATTATTTAAGTACAATATTTTGGCAATAAATTAACATAGAATAGTCTTTTTTTCAAAATGTTCTCCTTTTTATAAAAAATACTTCTATAATAATAATGTTTTGCTTATATAAAGTAAAGACTTCTCTATAGAGTCTGAACTGCGATTTTTGAAAAATTCACATTATTTTTTGAGTTACCACCAATTGAAATAATTATCTCGGCGGGTTTTTTTTCTAAATTTCTTACCTCTGTTGTAGTAAAACATGGGTAAATCCTCTTAA
Organism: Trichonephila clavipes; assembly: GCA_019973935.1. Lineage (NCBI taxonomy): Eukaryota > Metazoa > Arthropoda > Arachnida > Araneae > Nephilidae > Trichonephila > Trichonephila clavipes. The sequence goes on from BMAU01016085.1 coordinate 137,401, forward strand.
AAGTTGTATGTTTCATAAATTCTACTTCAGCCTCTGTACAAAGGTCTGAGCTATTTACAGGCCAAATATTATGATAATAGATGCCTTTTTCAATAAAAGGAGAATGTTTTGAAAATTGGTCATTCTATGTTCATTTTTTGTCAAAATATTGTACTTAAATATTTTTTATTGTAATAATATTCTTAAAACAATTTTATATACATTTTCTAATCTAAGTGACACTAAATATTATAAATATTATTCATTTATACGCTTTTGCAAAATCACGGTTCCCAACGTAGTCGGATACCTTAATGGATGTGAACCAAAAAATTTTTTAAAGGACATGTTCTAATATTTCATGTGGTCATTGTAGCCGTATGGCAATGACCGTGAACTCGTTTCCGGAATGGTTTCGGTCTAATCAGGTGTTCGAATCTCAGTAATAGCCAATGACAATCCATCTTGTAATGCGGGGTGAGTGAATATTAACGTCGCACTATATTCAGCTACACGAGGGCTTTTGAACCATGGTCAAGTGGCCTGTCATCCCCTCTCCTAACTACCACATCACACCAATCGTGTAAAGCGGAGAAAGCACCTCAATTTAGTAGGGACTGTACGTCTTCCCGTGGTGAGTAGGGACGTTTTGAGGGAGCTATCCCAGTTCAAATGACAGCTTCGGTGAACATGGTATGGTTCACATCTACAAAGTCCATCGCTAAAAATCAATGAATAAATCAAAAGTAAAATTTTTTTTAAAGTAAATGCTTTGTAAATAGCAAATATTTTCTGTAGATGTTAAGAAATTTCATATGGCATAAAATACCTTGGAAAATATTGCATTACAATATTTTGTTAATGCTATACTCCAATTAAAAATTAAAGCAAAATACACAAAAGATATTTTTTTCAGTGAGAACATTTTAATGTAGCTTTCTCGTTAATGAGGGCTCTATGAGACAAACCTTTTTAAATATTTAAATTACAAGAACATTTCTTTGGAGTTCCTAGAAGAGAGTCTTTTTTTTTATCTTGTTTGAAAAGTCATTCTTTATTTATTACTCGTAAATAACGAATGGTAATCTAGGGAGAAACGACAAATTTAAGTATGAGTTTCATTTATTTTACTCTTACAATTTTATTTTGCCTGAATAAAAATGCTCTTCTTCATTTGACTTAAATTTATCTGATGTAATATTTACTCAGATATTTGATACTCATTCTTTTGGGAAATCAATCAATTGAATTTAAGTAATGTTCATGTAGGTATCAAATGACAAAAGCTGACATTAAAATTCTTCTTCCAAAATTAAATATTTGAAACTTCTGACAAGTGAAATCAAAAGGGAAATAAATGTAGCATATCATTTTAGTAAATTATATGTTGTGTATTTCAACATTTTTAAATTATCGAATAATAACGTATTTCTTAAATACAAAGCGGAAATATGAGCTGTGTGTGTCGAAATAAATACATTTGAGTATATATTCAAAATACTTCTGTTTCATCTAATTACTAATAATTTGAGAATAAAAACAAAAGTAACTTTTAAAATCATTTTATTTTAAGTAAATGAAAAAAAAATATTACTTAAAAAATGCATACATAATAGTTTAACATAATATTGCCAACTGAAATTTTTAAATATTTTCTTAGGATTCTAAAATAAGGTTAAAATTCTTTATTTTAAATATATTTTTCGTTTCTCATTTCATTAGGTATTCCAAATCCGAATTGGCTTTAGAAAATTTGACAGATAAGTTTGGCATAAAAAATGCAATTATTTTAGATTTAATTACAAAAGAGGAATTATGTAAGGTAAAAAAATAACAAAAAATATTTATTATTTTCCATATGTTAGCATGTAAATCTGAGAAACGAATTAACTTTTCACTATTAACTTAAAACTGATTAAATTAGTAAAAATGTGTTTGATTTTTCGCATCAGTGGTCTCTAACAATTCACCCTTTCATTATCACCCCAGTTGGTACCACCAACATAATTCACAACATCACAATACTGTGATTCCTTCAGTGATGAAGACTGATATGACTTTCAATAAAATGTTTCAAAAGAAAACAAATGTTTTTGAGTTAATCCAAATTTTTGTGAAAAAATATATAAATAAATTTATTCTTGAATTTCAATAAAAAGTAAATTATTATGCATTAAAAGTAAGGTTTTCCCCCTAAAATTAATCCATAATGCATTTTTTAAGCAAATATTAATACAACGGGTTATTATCGACAGATAAATTCTGTTAACTGCGCCATTTGCATCCCCAATGCTCAAACATGACCACCATATCGACTGGAAACTGAAAAAATGACTTGAACAAATTGTCTTTCAATTTTTCGATGAAGTTAGATAGAGTTTATGAGCATAAACATGTCGCATAACAGTAGCTGATAAAGCTTATAACGTTCATTTAATTTCTTATTTTGTGTTAAAAGAATAATTTTCTTGGGCTCTCTCCTCCTCTCTCTCTCTTTTCTGTAATAAACTTATTGCATCAATCTTATAAAACTGAGAGGTTGTCAACAACTCTTGAGAAGCTTTGAAGTGATAATATTATAAACTGATGAATGATTTTCTTATACCTTGGAAAGTAATACGTGATCATTTTTATGTATAGAAGAATTAATGCTTTAAAAAACAAATAAACAACAAACAGTCATTAACATAAAATTTGGAGATCATTAAAACTTTTCTTCAGTTGAATATTACTGCAGTATGTTTAGATTAAATTGTTCTATAAATGTTGTATTGTTTGAAAGATAATGCCATTAAATGGATCCAGCCTCCCCTCTTTCAAAATGTTTAAAATACGTGCTTTAAAATAATTTTTACCTCGTGAAATTTAAGGGATCAAATACTAGGACAAAATTAAACTACAATAAAAAAATTTAATATATTTTTTTTAAAAAAATGAAGGATAATTTGACATACTTTTTTTAATAACATTCGAAAACAGACAGGAGAAACATCTCTATGCCGTTTCTGAAAATTTATTATCAACATGAACTTTCAAGAAAAATCTGTTTGATGAATAGAACTTACAACTTGTTTTCATATAATATTTTCTGGTGAGCTTAAATAAACCCATGCACAAATTAAACTTCCATGTCTTGTACAGCCAATTTGATTACATAACCTTTTTCTTTCCTCACCTATTTATATTTAACAACAGAGATCATGTCGTTATATTTAACTGCAAACTATCTTGCAACGCTCAGCGAAAAGACATTCAAAACCTCCTACTCAGCTGCTCTGAAATATATTCAATTAATAATCAAATTTTAAAATAAATTTTGTCTTAATTAATTAGCACTAATATATACATTATTGATCGAGATGATTAATTAATATAATCTGAATAAATCTTACATATCATCAAATTATAAGGGAGATTTAAGACCGAAATTGCTTCCGGGCTTAAGCAGCTTATAAAAATTTGCTAGTTTCATTAAGTCGAAAATCATTATTTTGTTTAAAATATGAAATGCGTCTCTTAAATTAGAATTTTAATCAGGTAAATGTTGAAATAGAGTGTTGTAACATAATGAGGTTGATAGAAGTTTTATGGATGATTAAAATCACCGCTTTTTGATTTTGCTTTTTGTTTAAAAAAAAACAAGAAAAAATACTAACATTGCCTCTAATAATGATTGATAAAGAATTTACACGTTTATACTTTAATTTTGTACAATTAATACAAAGCAAGTGCATACTATAATTGCGAGGAAATTTTTATGTAACACATGTTAAGTAAATATAATTGATGTAATTCGATTGCAATAAATTATATTTTAAAATCTATGAGAGAAAGAAGGAATGCATCTTTTTTTAAAAAAGGTGAATTTATTTTTTTATGTATATGCATTTAATTAATCTCATCATTTTTAATGATCTTGTAGTTTAAAATCATGAAGTAAATGAGAATAATGTGTTATTTATTTATATATTTGGTAGATTTATATTAAATTGAGATTGTAAAATTAATGAGGAGCCAAAAATAGACTCTTTATTTGATTTCCTGCATCAGTATCAAAAGAAATGTTTTGACAAAAGATGTAAGTTTATTTAACGTGTAGTTTCAAAGAGAATTTCAGACATCTCGTAATTATGAAATAAGTATTCGTTTTTTAAAAAATTCGATTTCGATATCTATATCATGAAAAGCTTAACATTACTTAAAAATATGAATGACATATATTTTGCAACATATATAGTCAATTATCTAATTTTAATTTTTGTGTACATTCATAAAAAGAGTATAGAACAGTAAGAGGAGTAATTTATTGTTAGTCCATTAACGACCTATTTATTCAATATTAATTTTTCAACAGAATATTTTTAAAAAAATTGAAAATTAAGTAAACCACAAAGACACTACTTTATTTTTATTTTCAGATATAATAAAAAATTATATCGATTAAGGTAAGGAACAATACACTGAAAAGCATGGATTTTATAGATTCTTTATTGGACTGTATTTAATCAAAAACAAGATTTTATTCTTTATAGAACTCTTTTCTTTTGTGATATCTAATGTAATATTTTATATGTTTATGTACCATGAAATATCCGAAATATCAAGCTTTAGGAAATACAAATGCAGGGGGGAAATGTAACCTTCCAGGGTAAATAAAAATGTTTGATGTTCAAAACCGGTATTCAACGTGGTAGAAACTAGAAAGTTTGTCTAGCAGAAAACTGTAGTTGTGTGTGAAAAACGTGTCTCCCTTCCAGTCCTTCCAAAATGAGAAACCACCAACCGTTGACTGTGTGTGTGTGGAATCCTATCTTCAAAAACCAGAATTCACCTTCAATTCATTTCGTTAGCAATCGATACCGAAGACTTGATGCAAAATCGATTCTGACTATCAAGTTCTATTACTTTGAATGTAGTATGGGGCGGTGGTCGGTAGTAAAAGAATAAAATGATATAAAATGAACGGTAGAAAATATCAACGGAGCCTTAAGATATATATGCTGTTTTTTATCCCTATTTCTTTCTTATTTATTTGTTCTTTCCTTTCATCAAACAAAGAAGACTGAATCGAAATGTTTGCTTCTTTCTTTTTTATTTCATATCAACGATGTTTAGTGGCAGTTTTGTATTCAAAAGGCTCTCGCAAGGTATACAGAATATTGAAATATACGGGAGATGGAGATGAAAATAATGGCATAAATGCATTGAAATATCATCATGAAATAGAAATTTTTTAGAGTATTTCTTTGAAAGCGTCTTTTTGTAAGCAACATATAGGGAATGGAAAATAGTAAAGGGCAATTTTTTCCCATGGGAAGGGAAAAATGTTTTGCTATTTATTTCATATTAATATGACTTTCCATACTAAATATTAAATGAAACTTTTTTATGATTATATCATTACATTAAAAGAGACACTGAAATTGAATAATTGATTCGAGATATTTAGATTTTGTAAAAGTCGAAAAAATATATGTATTACATTTAGAGAGATGATAATGCTTCTTAAGTTGTAAGAAAATTGTGTCTTATAACCTGTGAGCAGCTAAGAAAATAACAGATCTATGTATTTTAAGTCTGTACAACTTCTGTAAATCTGTGAATCTGTCTTGAATTTTCTTATATTAAAAATTGCTCATTATTATACATTTATTTTATTACTTTTATCTATATTTTTTTTATTTTTGTTCCATTTTTATGTTTCTTTTTCATTTTTCTACTTTTTTTATTTATTTTCAATTTCCATTACTTATTTATATATTTTTGAATTTTATTTTTTATTTTAATTTTCTAACTTATTTATTTATTTATATTTATGTTTTACTAATTATTATTTTACCTATCTCCCTCTTTTTCTAAATTTTATGTTCTACTTGTATGCATGTATTTTCCTGCATTAAGTTATTATTTTTTTTTAATAACTCTTGATGAATTCCACTTATTCACGTGTTTTTTGCATTATGTGTTTTAATATAAGGTGATATTATTTTTGACAAAAAAATCCTGCATTAAGATTGTTATATATCTTATCATCTGAATATTTAGGGCTGATATCCATGTATTTTTGTCGTTGATATTATTTTTTAGTAGTTTTGATACATCAGTAGCAATTTTGATGAGGACAAATTTTAGGACTGTTTTTAAGATATTTATTTCCATATGAAAAAAAAAAATAATATCCTTCACGAGAAAGAATCTATTTATATTATTTTGAAAATTCAGATGCACTTTGGATGGCATATATTTATTTTTCGACTTTCAATAGCCACAAAATATAATATCAAAAAGGAAGAAAAATGAGCTTTTTGTATTGAATTGTGCAGTTTGTATTGAAATGTAATCACTAAAAATTTCCACATATATTTTATATCTGTATGCTATATATTTCATTCCTTTCTATTTCATTTATTTTATTTATTAAAATTTTCAGAAACAGTTAGCAAGAAGTATAGAATATCGCTTTGAATAAATGTGCATTGCTAAGGCATGCATCGGAGACATTTGGTATCGAATCGCAAAACTTCCCAAAACACGCATCATTGATTTTTCACTCAAAATATGAATCTTAAAGAATATATTTACTTTAACTGAACTTCTAAAAACCTATTTTTTGTTAATTTAT
>BMAU01016086.1:0-171990 GCA_019973935.1 Trichonephila clavipes
TAAACTTTGAACAAATATAATATTAATAATTAATGAGATAATCTACGATGACGCAATACGCAACACACAATATAATTCAGACCAATCTCATTAATCGAACTGCCTAATCTTCAAATATACTAATAAGTAATCAATCCTACCTTATATTATTCTGTAATAAACTTGTCTTTATCTACAATGGTATGTAGCTTGACGTTTAATTTCTAGTCGATCACCAATATGTTTATCCACGACACATAGAACTTAAATCTTGAACGACGAACTTCAATAATCATCCACTGCCACAACGCACATCAATTGTCTAACATTCCTTTACATTACCCTTACATTGCCATTACGCTTACTCTAAGATCCTATATTTATACTATATTATTTGCATCTCTTCACTTCTCGTTTCTTGGATTTGGTTGGAAAAGAGTTGCCATTAATTCTGGACCAAAGAACCCAAAGGACTTGTTAAAGAAAAGACGCGTAAGACGTCACAAACTTTAAACGCATTTTTAGAAGATTCAAGGAGATTAGATTCGTAAAGACGTCGTGCTGCTAGACGTACCAGAAAGCTGATATAAGCCAGTGGTAAATATAATTTATGTACGCTTAAAATAAGCGTCAGTTTAAGCGACTTAGTTAAAGTTAATGAAAGTTAAGAATTTGAGTACTTATATGTCTCGGATCTCCTATTTCGGTAGACCTTACTTGAGTTTATTATTAATTAATTGCATTATTAGTAATTTAATTTAATATAAAGTCAAATCCCTTTAAGCGACGTAACATAATAGTATTCTATGTTATCAGAGATTTTTTTTGAGAAAATTATATTAATAAATAAATATTATTATTATTAAAAAGGGCTCTTAGTGGTTCTTTGCCTCAAATTAATCTTGGTGTTCAAGGTGAGACCCAGGGGGGTCTCTACACTTTGAGCCCTCATCCTTAAAAGTCCTTAAAAAGTTTATAAAGTATTGTGGTGGAAATTAAAGATCAAATAAACTGCACTAAAATCAATAGTTATGGAGGATAAATCGCATTGAAAACCTGTCAAACTTATTTCTGAAAAGAAACCCTCTTCCATAATTTTTTAACGTTATATAGATATAGTTTTTGGACGTCAATTTTCAAGAAAAAAACAAAAACAAATTGTGTGTGTATGAAATTCTTTCAATCTTATTAAAGCCATTAAAATATTGTTCACATGGTTCTCGTTAATTTCGCAATACAGTGAAATCCGATTAACGCGAAAACGCTTAAGACGAAATGTCAGTTAATACGAATTAATACAAAGGTCCCGCCTAACTACTATGGATTTTCACACATTTTTCAATTTCTACTCTATTAGTTCACTCTCTCCGTATATATATATATATATATATATATATATATATATATATATACACTCAGGAACATTGAAAATAGCGACCCAAGAAGGAAGCTAAGTACAATCACGAAACTTTGCAAATAAGTACAGCGTAATGTGATATGCAGCGTAATGTGATCCAAGTTCTGTGCCAATACGCATGCTCATACACGCCGAGGTGGCGCTACAATCAGTAAGAGGGTGCTATATAAGCCAGCGCAAATTCGAAGATTCATAAACGTGACGATCACCCGTACATTGTAGGAAGACTTTGGTAAGCGAAACATGCCAGGTAAACGTGCTAGAAGACATTTCTCACAGTTAAGCGAGTTTGAGAGAGGCCTGATCATCGGGATTAAAACTGCAGGCTGGTCGACGCGCCGTGTTGCTGGCCAGGTGGATTGTTTGGAGTGTGCCGTTAGAAATTGTTGGGAGCAGTGGACACGAGAAGATACCCACGCGCGGAAAACCGGGTCTGGAGCGACCAGGAAGACCACGAGGAGAGAGGATCAAAGGATCGCACGGCAAGCACTTGTGGACCCCACAGTGACTCGTTCAACGATACGAACAGATGTAGGCGTAGCAATTGTTCCACAAACCATTTCCAGACACCTTGCAGAAGCAAATCTTAAATCCAAGCGCCTTTTCCGTGCACTCCCTTTAACACCGGAACATCGGCAACTGCGTCTACAGTGGTGCCAAGCCAGATCAATGTGGAATGTCACAGATTGGCAAAAGGCTGTGTTTAGTGATAAATTCCGGTTTATTTGGGGGACAGATGGTTACCGTGTACGGGTGTGGAGGCGCCCTGGTGAACCGTACAATCCTCCCACACTGTTCTACGTCACACTGCCCGCACAGCTGGTGTAATGATCTGGGGGCCATAGCCTATGATAGCTGGTCGACTTTAATTGTGATGCGTGGGACCTTAACGGGCCAACGTTACGTTGATGATATTCTTCGACCCCATGTAGGACCTTTCCTAAATGGTATCTCAGGGGCAATTTTCCAGCAAGATAATGCTCGTCCGCATACAGCAAGAGTTGCTCAAGACTTCCTACGTCATTTTCAGACTCTTCCATGGCGGGCCCGCTTCCCCGATTTTCCCCCTGTAGAGCACGTGTGGAATCTGCTAAAATGGCAGACGCCATCGTGTCACTCTGTACATGATTTAGAGTTGGCTGTTCAAGATTTGTGAGCCCATCTGCCTCAGGACAACATAAGGTGTCTAATCAACTCAATGCCGGACCGTGTGGCGACATGTATTGCAGCTGGAGGTGGTCCAACGCGCTATTGAAGTTGTCCAGTATTTGTGTCGTTGCACACCCTGTATTCGTTTAAGTGTCTTGTTTTTGAGATCAAGTGAATCTCTCATCTGTGTCATTATGTGCATTAAATTTCATTTCAATCCGATGCTTTCTTCTTGGGTAGCTATTTTCAATGTTCCTGAGTGTATATATTTTCTTGTTCAAATTTTCAATCGTTAATAAAATAATTTTTATTCTTCCATTCAAGTTCAAATGATTTTTTTCATCTTGTAGTGGATGACGCTTGATGTTAATGCAGTTTTTTCAAATATGAGTTCATTAATTAAATTTAATTATTGAATAATTAGTAACAAACAAAAATAATAGCCCAAAACCATATATAAAAAAGGAAAATCGCTTGTTGTGTCCCAAAGGTCGTGGGTTCAAATTCCACCTGGGATGGCTAATTCCTGGGAATGTGAATTCTTTTTACTAATCTATTTTACTGGAATAATTGAATTTAATTAATGAATAAATAGTAACAAACAAAAGTAATAGTCCATCACCCTATATAAAAAGGAAAATGGGAAATTGCAAGGAAATTCGCTTTCTATTTTGCTACTTAATGCTGTGATTCTGTTATATGTATATACATATTTAAATTGTAATTATTTAATAAAATTTTTAATTGTAATGATTTAATAAAAAGTAACTAAAATAAAATTTTTCTTTGTTTACCTAAGTAGGAATTGACTTGAAATTTTTTTTATATTGCTCCCCTTTTTTTCTTTTAACACGGAAAGATTTCATTTCAAGGAAATGAAAGTTTCTGTATTATTGGATTGTTCTACTGTATCATCGGAAGAATTCATTGAAGTAGATGGGGATAATTTGTGTACAGCCCCAATTGTGACAGAAAAAGACATTTTGAAATTTGTTCAATGCTCAAGAAATGTCATTGATGCAGATTCCGACGACGAAAATGAAGTGAATAATGTAGCTCCAGTTTCCACGTCACCCGAAGTGGGGAGCATCATGAAAAGTATGCGCAGTAATTTAGATACACGTTTCAATAGTGAAATGAGTAACAAAAAACAAACAATTTGTTGACAATTTAATTCTATAGGCAAATAAAATGTACTCTAATAAACTAATTTTGTTGAATATATGTATTTTTCTAAAATATCCTTAAACACGAAATTTATTAACACTAAAAAGTATTTCAATCCCCTCAGTTTCGTGTTAAGCGATTTTCTCTGTAATTGAATATGATAACTTTCATAGTAAATCTTGTTGGATTCTCTTTTTCTAGGTTCTTTGTTAACGAAGGGAAACATTTGACCTCACCTTGGCTCAAATTATTCTAGCAGAATTTTGCATTTGAAATCATTTCTCCTAAATTTTTGTTTTTCTCCTGTCGCTGAATATTCAATGTGCTCAAGATTTCTGTAAAATTGACAAGAAAGGCAAAACTTTAATATCAATTGGTCTTTCCAAGTCCAATATAAGTTTTATTATTATCCTTGGAATGCAGTGTTTCTCAAACTGTGCGGTGCGCCCCCTAGGGAGGCGTGGGGGTGTGAGGGGGTGTGAGTATATCGAAGAGTCGAAAACAGAAGATTATTTTTTAAAAAGTTATTAATTTACTGAAGAAAAGCAAAACACAAAATACATTCTGAAATCATAAAATACAGATTTACACTGATATAATTCACTTATAAATGCATCAGTACTGCACAATGTGTTTCATAATTAATTTAACAGTGCTAAATTAAGAACAAGTTTAATAATTACCAGTGACTCTAGGAATGTCATAAAGTTACATGGAAAATTTAATACTTATTTTGATAATTTGTACGGCTTATAATTAAAGTCGTATTGTACCTTAAGTCCAAGTATATTATTATTGAATTCAATACATCGTAAGAATATGGAGGGGGCGCGATGAATATTATTATTTAAGTTTGGGTCGCAAGTATAGAAAATTCGAGAAGCACTGTTGTAATGGGTTCACACTTTGGATCATTGTACTGATACTCAAGGGGAAGTTATTTTATTGAACTGTTTGATTTGAGAACCTTCCTATGTAAAGGAGTCTTGAAACATACAAATGAAGGTTACTATTTAAAGTTAAATGGACCGAGCTCAGACATGAAGTTCGTACAAGATGTTGAAAGTGTTAGTCTGAGTTATATCTGCGAGAATTGTTTTTTGAATTATCAACGTATCATTACAAAAGACTCTCAGCCTAGTTATTAGTGTCAAAAGTGGATAAATTGAGAATCAACATTTCTTCAGGGACGTCTTAAGACTTCTTGAGGCCATGGGCCCCTTTGCTAAATTAGGTCCTATCCGCGACTCTTAAAAGTAGACAGTATACGGCACAAGTTGTCAATTCTCGTACAAATGGTTATCTGAAACAAATAAATGTGCATGACTCACAATCTCAGAAACCTAGGCCCAAATCCACTCTACCAACTGCCACTCTCCACTCTACCACTCTTTCGACTAAAAGAGTAATGACGGTGAATGGTGGCAGGCATGGGCTTAGAAATGGACGACGGTCATCATATAATAATGCAGTCTTGTCACTATTGTCAAGTGGCTTATAGTTCAAAATGCTCAGTTTTTCGGAGAATACATTTGGAAATAACTTTCGACCATTAAAATTTGTGATGTTCCTCCCCTTGGACGAACACCTGTCGAAGTATCAGCGTGAGTTAGAGGCGTAGGATTAACGAAAGAACTAGAATCAAATATTACCTTAATATGAACTTTATTAAGATATTCAACTTAAACCTTTAACAAATTAAATTACAATAATTAATATGAGAGAATCTACGATGGCAAAATACGCAACACACAATATATATATTTATAATAAGACTTAATCTAATTCAGACCACTATCAATAAGCGAACCGCCTAATCCCCGATTATAATATTAAATAATCAATCCTACCTTATTACAGCTTGGACAAGCGATCAATCTTGTTCTATGCTTAATCTTGTCTTTGTATGCACTGGTGTGCAACTTGGCCTTCATATATTCGATCATTAATAACTTGTAATCACGTCACGCAAAACTTATTCAAACTTGAACCACGAACTATAATAACCATCAACTGCCACAAACTAACATCAATTGTCAAACATTACATTGCCATACCGCTTACTCTAAGTTCCGATATTTAAAAGTTTGTTCATTTGCATCTTTCATTCACACTTCACTCCTTGGATTTGATTGGAAAAGAGTTGCCACTAATTCTGGCCCAAAGAACCCAAAGGACATGTTAAAGAAAAGACGCGTGACCCTTTCACAAATTATTTGGATCATCATTCTATCGAGGCTAAGTTGAAGACGAGACGAGCCCCCCCCAAGGCTGAGGCCCTGGGCCCATTTGGCCCATGCCTTAAGACTTTCCTGCATTTCTTCATATATGCATGATCATCGGTCACCAAACTGTTTGACCTCATGGATCAGTAAATTCATAATTTAAATTCCGCGGACCATTAATAGGATTTTTTAAGTGTTAAATATATTTATAAAAAAATTGTGATCCAAGAACACATAAATTGTACCTAGTTAATAAAATGAAACTATTAATTATAACCAAATTATGAAAGCTTTATTAATAAACCATAACAAAATGAACAAAAGCTGTAAAAACAATTAAAACATGGTTTAAGTATATCAAACTTTTAGCATTATACATTCCTAGTGTGATGGATATTCCTGCTTGCTTGAAATAAGATTATGGATTTTTGAATCCAATGTTGTTACTGCTAGACGGAGAACTGCATTTATTTCAAACTGAGATCAGTACCGTGTTTTGACGACTGTGATAGATGAAAAAGCTTGTGATGTACCTCCCCTTGGAAGTACATCCTTCGAAGTATCAGCGTGAGCTAGAGGTGTAGGGTTAGCGAAAGAACTCGGATCAAACATTATCTTAATATGACTTTATTAAGATATTCAACTTAAACCTTTGACAAATATAATTATAATAATTAATATGAGAGAATCTACGATGACTGAATACGCAACACACACAATATATATATATATATATATATATATATATATATATATATATATATATATATATATTTATAACATGATCAAATCTAATTCAGACCAATCTCAATAAGCGAACCGCCTAATCCTCAATTCTAATAAAGTGTAATCAATCCTACCTTATATTATTCCGTAATGCTATTTGTCTTTATCTGCAATAGGATGCAGCTTGACGGTTAACTTCTAGTCGAACAACAATATGTTTATCCACGACAGGTATAACTTAATCAATCTTGAACTACGAACTGAAATAATCATCAACTGCCACAACGCACATCATTTGTCTAACATTCCTTTACATTGCCATCCCGCTTACTCTAAGATCCTATATTTAAAGTCCGTTTATTTTCATCTCTTCTTTACATCTCGTTTCCTGGATTTAGTTGGAAAAGAGTTGCCATCAATTCTGGCCCAAAGAACCCAAAGGACTTGTTAAAGAAAGGACGCGTAAGACGTCACAAGCTTTTTTTTAAAAAAAAAAAGTTGTGGAGAAATTGAATCAGAACTTACATCGCCTGTTCACTAAGAAAAGGGTATTCACTTTTTATGGAAATCCAAAACTGAGATCTTGATAAGGATGAATGAAATTTAATTTTTAAAGTTTCGTCGGATGATAGGTCGGTGAGGCTTTCTTTTAGATGAATGCTTAAATTACAATTCTGAATTTTCGCTGCAAACGGATCTATTACCCACATATTACTATGCACGGGATCTTCATTCTTTGGGTAATAACGAGCAAAATATTCTATAAGGCAGGGATTCTCAAACTTTCAATACTTGCGACCCAATTTTCAATCATAATTTTCATCGCACCCGCATCCATACAATTAACGCAATAAAAGCTACATGCTAAAGCTACAATATGACTAATTTTTTAACCGTACAAATTATCAAGATAAGTATTAAATTTTGTATATATAATTTTGTATATGACAAGACCATGGAAATCACTAGTAGTTATTAATCTTGTTCTTAATTTAGTATTGATAAATTAATTATCAAATACATTATGCAGTACAGATGCATTTATAAGTATATTATATCAATGTAAAAGTGTATTTTACATTTTAATCATGTCAGAATGTATTTTGTTTTGCTTCCTTTCTGTAACTTTGCAATTTTTTTTTATATCTTTTATTTTTGACTTTTTGATATGCTCGCGCCCTCCTTGTAAGGTTATCACGCCCCACAGTTTGAGAAACGCTGCTTTAAGTGATTCCAAGTGTTTTTTAACTAGGGTTATTACTTGCTGTTTAACATTATTTTCCTTCATGTATTCATCAAAATTAGAAAACATTTGCAGATCGTCTTCAACCAATCACGTTTGCCACAGTAATATTTTCTTTTGAAGCGCATCCATTTTACTTCGCAGTGGGAACGCGTCCTTTAGTTGTCCTTTCTAGGATATTTTTAGTTTATTTAACAGGGAAAAAAATATAGCATTGTATCTTAAAACATAACTTAACGTGATGAGGAAGTATGTTTCACACGCATTTTTCTGGGGACCAGCGAAATTTTCTCGCAGACCACCACTTCGGCGACCTCTGTGCATGATAAAGTAGTTTCTATTATTATTATTATTAATTAATTAAAGCGAATTTTCTCTCATCCCCATTAGCTATATTATATTTGAGACCATAATATATTTAGAGTTGAACAGAATAAAAGTTTCCGAAATGTCTCTACCTTCGGCTACCTCTCACTCTAACACGGAGCTAGGTTCACCACATCCTTGAAAAATAGCCAAGGCCGGCCACAATTTATTAAATCCCCCCTAAAATTCTTCTTTTGCTGAGCCAACGTGTTTCTGAATGAAGAAGACGCTCTCCATACTAAAAATTAAATTTCGAATAATTTGCACACTCTGATTACTGGTGAAAACGAGCTTAGAAAGAAAAAAATTTAAACGTTCCATTTTTAAGGTATAACAGAACCAAAACCCTCATTAACACTAGCAAAATCTGAAGCAATATCTGTAGTGATACTTACAGGTTTCTGAATGGGTATACTCTAAAATATAATTTTTTTTGTAACTTTTAAATAAATTTCTGAACTAATAAAATGTTTTTTAATAGAATAATTTGGTATAATATCATCTTCTGTAATGAAGTTATACAAAATCATTCTTACAAATATTGCTAGTTATGATGTGCTAGTCACATCGATAGATTCGTCAAATTAGAGTGATAAATAACAGTTTTCCCATTTTTTAATGTGTAAAAGAAACATTATTATTCATTACTTCATTACTTCTCAAAACCGTGTTGGGTAAAAGTTGTAGAGAGTTGTTGAATATAGTACGTTTGAATTATTTTTAATTGGGTTCATGTGACGTCATAGTCATATGATAGTGATAACTACATGTTTTTAGCCAATGAGTTCTAAATCTCATGTGACGTCATTGTCATACGATAAAAAAGCAATCATGTCTTTCCATCTAATTAGTACATGCGCTTTGTTGTTCACAACTTTTGATCTTTTCAAAAACTTTCTCTTAAAAAGTACAAATTCGTCAACAACAATAACGCACATAGAGGTAGATAAAACACATTTTATGTAAAAGTACATGCATACAACAATATGTTTTTTTCAATTTCAAAATCTTCTGAAGAAATTAATTTTTTATAACATTTTTACCTAATTATAAAATTTGAAATTTTAGCCATGTTCTATAAGTACAACAACAAGTACAATTAGTTTGATGCCTGTTTGAAAATACAATGGAAAACACGTGTTTGTCATTATCATGTGACCGTCATGAATTGAGCCCTTTGATGAAATAAGGAATCTAAAAGAGCTTCTTTTATCATTTCACCACCTACTAAAAGTTTTTTCTTTTCAGCAATGATCTGGAAAACATGGTATGATGTAACAGGTGTAGTTTTTTTTAATCAGTCCCTTTTTAAAAAAACTGTTTTGACCAGTTAACTCATTTTTTTTAATTCTTTAACCTTTTTCTACCAATGTGGTTTTAGACCACAGAGATCTACCATAGACCAGATTCATACGTTGAGACAAATCTTGGAGAAAACTAAGGAGTATAACATCAAAACATTTCATTTATTTGTCGACTTCTAAGCTGCTTATGACAGCATAAATAGAGATAAGATTATTGAAGCAATGACTGAGTTTAAAATACCCAAAAAACTTGTCAATCTCACGAAAGCTACTTTAAAAAACGTACGCTGCAGGATTAAAATACAAAAATATCTGTCTGAGCCCTTCACTACAGAAAGAGGCCTGCGCCAGGGAGACTCGCTTGCCTGCTTGCTCTTTAATCTGATATTGGAGAAATGTATCCGAGACAGTGACTTGGACTGAAGCGGCACCCTGTGGAATAGGTCACTACAACTACTGGTTTACGCAGACGACATTGACATAATTGGAAGATCTGAAAAAGCAGTGAAAGAGGCTTTTCAAGCCCTTGAAATCTCAGCCACAAACATGGGCCTCTTTATCAACGAGGATAAGACAAAGTTCATGGAAACACCTACTTTTGTGTAAACGGTCATTCTTTTGAAAGGGTTAGTGAGTTCAAATACCTCGGAACTATTATTAATGACCAAAATAAGCTGAAAGCTGAAATAAACAACCGTATAAAATCGGCTAACAAATGTTTTTTTGGACTAAAGAAGCAATTAAGATCGAAATTTATCAGCGGAAAAACAAAGTTAAGATGATATAAGACATTAATTTTGCCTGTGTTGCTGTATGCTAGCGAAACCTGGACGCTGAATTTGGAGACTATACGAGCTCTGGAAACCTTCGAAAGAAAAGCGCTGAGAACTATATTTGGGCCTGTTAAAAAGATCAAGGATGTTGGCGTACTAGACATAATTTCGAGCTATATAGGCTTTACAAAGAATCTCAAGTTGCTCAAGTCGTCCAAAGTAACAGATTGAGATGGCTCGGCCACATCTGGAGAAGCCATGAAAACAACCAGACCAGAGCTTACACATTTAAGAATCCTATGGGATCTCGAACAAGAGGAAGATCACCAACAAGGTGGATAGATGATGTTAAAAATGACTTAAAAACTCTAAATATTAAAAACTGGCAGAGAGTTGCTGCGTATCTTTGGAATTGGAGGAAGCGAGCTGTGGTGGCAGCCAAGACCTGTAACAGGTTGTTACGCTTATAAAGAAGAACCTTCCTTTTTCTTACTTTTGTATTTAAAGGGAATTATTTTTCAAAAGTTACTGAATGAACCGATTTATAATGCCGCTCAACAGTGACGCACACAAAGGGGGTGACCTAGCCCTTGATTTTTTCCGATTGATTATAATTCTAAGTATATAGTACGTAAACTTTAATTAAATATTTGTTATTAATGTTTAATTTTATTAATAAATGCTAATTATTTATTCAATAATTAGTTTTTTAATGTTTTTTGTTCCCGAAAACCGACAAAATCAAAAAAAGCATGATACAAGAATGGTGGACTTTAGGGGACCCCCTGAAAAAGCTACTGCCGTTCAATGTGAACTCCCCCCTACAGCCACGCTTACACGACAACGAACACACAAATAAATACTTCTCTTCTTATATTGGGGTAAAAAAATATTCTTCCAGATTTAAATGACAGCGGTACATTTTTACGCGGGTTTTAAGTCTCCATCGCTTGAAAATCTCCATCGCTTCTTTCCTTAAAGAGCGTTTAAGACATTTCAAATTGGGATACCATTTCTGTTACATCTTTATCTCAAATACTATGCACAATTTATAGTTGAGCGGATTTAAATTTCGACAGCTGTAGGCAACGTGCTCTCGAGGCATTTTTTTGAACCACCATTGGGTCGTCTTCGCCTTATGAGGAGAAGCAGAGTCCTGGTCAAGAGTTCAATTGTGTTTTGAAATTTCCCATTATTTTCATTATTATAACATTATTATAACATTATATACATTATTATAACATTACCAAATGTTTGAAAATTTCACATTTTCAGAGTTACCACCAATTGAAATAATTATTCGCGTTTTTTTCTTAAAATTGCTCCCCTCTGTTGTCCTAAAATATGAATAAACCCACTTCTAAGTTATGTATTTCAAAAATTCTAGTTGAGCCTCTGTAGAGAGGTTTGAGCTATAAACAGGCAAAATATTATTCTAATAGAAGCATTTTTCACAAAAGGTGAACATTTGGAAAAAAGATTATTCTAAGTTAATTGTTTGCCAAAATATTGTATTTAAATAAAATTATTTTGTCGAAATGTCCTTAAAACAATTTTATACATCTATTCTAAAGTAAGTGGCACTAAATATCATGAAAATTATCAATTTATGCGCTTTTGAAAATCACGGTTCCGAACGTAGTCGGATACCTTAAGAATTGCTAGCCATTCTTAAAGAAAATAATGGTATTCAGGAAAATTTTTTTTTGAGTATAGATCATTTTCATAATTTTAGTATCTAATACTTATTCTTGCCTGTTCTGATTTAGAAGAGAAAGTGGTCGCAAAAAAAAATTGTTGAACTAGGTAATTCAAAACAAAATATAGATCGTTGTTCAATGTTGAAAGAGTACCAGATACCATTGAGGAGATGTAAAAAGCAATTTCAAAGGCGTTCCTTAAGATTGACATTTTATTTTTCAAAATTTCTAAAATGGTTGAGTATACAACGTCTCTGCCTGCCTAATTGAGAAAGTTTTCCGTACTTAAGGGAAACATTTAGTCTGCAGAAAGCGGTAGACTTTCAGTAAGTATTGTTAAAAATCTGCTGCTGAAAATAATTCAAATTTTTCTTGCGAATTTTTGATGTAATTAAAACAGACTATTTCTAAATATATCACTTCTAGTGGAAAGACTTAAGAAATTTCAAAAATATGTCCTGGGTTGGAGCCCTAAAATATGATAAACCTAGTAATAGAGTAGATTTAATCAAAGAGTGGGGGAGAGGAGGGACCTGCTGCAATGTGGGAATATTATATAGAAGTGGTCTTCAAAATTTTCAACTCATGGGACTATAAAGGGTTATAGTTTACCTTTATTGAAACTATACAGCGTTTTCGAGGAGCCTCATTCTCCCCACACACTGAAGAATAAATCTTAAAATAGTATTTAAAAATAGATCAACATAATATTATTACATTTAGTAAAGACAAAAGAGTATTGTTTTTGCTATTAAAATTTTTTAATGTAATCTTTATATAATTTACTCATTGAAAGCATTGTGATTCTAGTGTCTCCTATTCATATACAATCATTTTTTACCTAAAATGTCGAAATCTAGTCTATTGAAATTCGCTACAATCGTATGTATGTTTTATTTTTGTAGCCATTCACGTTGAGAAAATGTTTTCACATAAATACTTCGTTCTGAATGGCTTTAAAATGTTTATAGTTGTGTGAGAAATCCTGTGTATTTTGCATGAATTTATAACTTAAAAGAAGGTGGGGGTAAAGATAGGCCTTTTTTCACCCATCATTGTCATGAAAATTTAAAGTATTATTTGGAGCTATATTATTATAAAGGGTGTTTTTTTGAGAGGTATAGAACTTTAAATTGCAATAAAACAACGATGTATTATTCGATTGACATGAATTTTTTTTATTCGAAAGATAATCTTGTGGCATTACATTTTAAATATGATTTCTGGCATATGACTGCCACGGCTGGCTCGGATGTAGTCCAATCTGGACGTCCAATTTTCGATGACTTTTTCCAACATTTGTGGCCGTATATCGGCAATAACACGGCGAATGTTGTCTTCCAAATGGTCAAGCGTTTGTGGCTTATCCGCATAGACCAGTGACTTGACATAGCTCCACAGAAAATAGTCTAGCGGTGTTAAATCACAAGATCTTGGAGGCCAATTCACAGGTCCAAAACGTGAAATTAGGCGGAAACCAAACGTGTCTTTCAATAAATCGATTGTGGCACGAGCTGTGTGACATGTTGCGCCGTCTTGTTGGAGCCACAGCTCCTGGACATCATGATTGTTCAATTCAGGAATGAAAAAGTTAGTAATCATGGCTCTATACCGATCACCATTGACTGTAACGTTGTGGCCTTCATCGTTTTTGAAGAAGGATTCCACCAGCCCATAAAGCGCACCAAACAGTCAGTTTTTCTGGATGTAACAGTGTTTCGACATACACTTGTGGATTAGCTTCACTCCAAATGCGGCAATTTTGTTTGTTGACGTAGCCATTCAACCAGAAGTGCGCTTCATCGCTAAACAAAATTCGCTTACGAAAATAGACCATTATTTTGGAAATAAAATTGCACAATTTGAAAGCGTTGTTCAGGCGTGAGTCTATTCATGATGAATTGCCAAACCAAACTGAGAATAAATCACTTGACAGCTGTTAAATCGGTCGCCATCTTCGAAAGTAATGTCAACTTAAACTTCTATACCTGGAAAAAAAACACTCTTTACATTGACGCTAAGACTACAATTCTACTTTAACCTCTTAAATATCACCCTACATTAACGTCTCACTCAGCTGAAGCATTGGTGCTGATGTATATATACGTCTTTCCGAAGTACGATCTTTTCTGTGCACTGTCATCCATAAAATTATTCCGACGGCTTTAGAATGCATTAAAAAGAACATTGACAGTGCTTGCGAAAGATTAATTTATATTTCAGAAGATTTTTTTTGCTTATTTATTCCTTTCTCTCTCCCCATACATCACATACGCACACCTACAAGGAAAACAATGGCACTGGGGAGCGAATCGGGTAACTTTTAATCGGCAGTTAAGGGGTTAATTATAAAGCGTACGAATTACAAGATTTTTTTATTTATAATTTTATGTACGACAAGCCCATGGAGTCACTGGTATTCATTTTTTAAACTTGTTCTTAACTTACTACATTTTAATGCAGTACTGATACATTTATAAAGGTATTATATCAGTGTAAATATGTATTTTATTTTTTATTATGTCAGAAAGTATTTTGTTTTTTTACGTTGAGTAAATTAATATATTTTTAAGATGATCTTTTGTTTTAGACTTTTCATTAGGCTCGCGCCCCCCTCGTAGAGTTATCACGCCCCCAGGGAGGCGCGCCCCACAGTTTGAGAAACTCTGGATTAAAGAGTTTGAAGCGTAAGTTAATTGAATCATTATAAGTTGTTAAGTATACTTTCTCTTCCATGTAGTTGCTGCTATACTTTAGAGTAGTGTGCACTTCTCTCCTATCCTGGGTTGTTGAAATTTAGTAAAGGAAATAATAAACAAGAATTGTTCTGACTCTATGACTGATCTTTATTCTAACTCCAAAACACTAATGAACGGGGCGGCCCTTTCCGTATAACTGTTATATAAGAAGTATGTACCTGTATATAAGAATCCTATTATGGTGAAAAATTATGTTCTTGTTGTTTTGAAGTGGATTCACAAAAAGGACACAGTTATTTACTTTTTAATGGAGGAGTACATCTACAAATACAACAAGAAGGAAAAAGAAACCAGTCCATGAAAATCCCTTTGCAGTCATCATCGGGATCATAAGCTAAGAGTCTGTGCCATTTATATTTCTGCTCACATGTACAATCACTAGCACATTTCTTGGTTTGTGTTGACCTGTTGTAAAAAGAATTCAATATATTAAACAATTTATTCCAATAAAATATTATTTTATATTCTACCAAAACTTTTAATTTTTATTTTTCTGTTATAAGAATCTCCTAAGTTCCGATGCTAAGTACAATTCGAGATCAAATATAAATAGTAAAGTATCAAATCGAATGGAAAATACAGCGAGGATCAAAAACATAATATGTTTTTAAGAGTTGTTTAGTTTTATTTACTAGACCTTTTAGCGCATTATTCTTTTCTTATTTGCTGAATAAAGATAAGTATTTCAACAAGCTTGAAATTTTTGGTATTTTTTAAAAATAGATTAGAGACTATTCTATGTTAGGTTAGTAGTTTCTCACATATTTTCTTACGATATAATTTTTTGGATGTTCTAATTATCTTATTCGACATTTCCTCAGTTTATACATAATGTAGTGATATATATATATATACTTCAGTTTTTGTCTAAATATTTACAAAAATACAATTACAGTCGACTCTCGCTAATTCAAACCTTTGATAATACGAAACTCTCGCTAATTCGAAGTACATGCTCAGCCCCAAGAAAAACTCTTGATATTTCGAACTAAAGCAATACGTTTTGGTACACTCAATATTTCGAAGGAAAATCTGTGGCTGGCCAGACTACAACACACGATTATTAGAAGTTACCTTAAAAAAAAAGTTACCTTAAAATTACCTCTCGACAATTCGAACACTCACTAATCATGTAAAGTCCTGAAGCAAACAGGTTGGAACTTACATGTTTTGTGTTGTATTGTCTCTGCGTTTCTCCCCTGTAACGTCGCCTTTTTGATGACCATCTGTCTGCCATCTCTTCTTTGTATTTCCCTCCTCTCTCTTTGTGTTTTATAACTTATGTACAATATTTAAACTGTATAATATGTACTTTCTAAAAAACTTTAAAATAATTTTATACAAATGTAGAATTACTGTTTTATTACATAGTTTCAAATTTAAATGTGTTAGGAAAAAAATTTCTCTTCGTGTATCTTGAGGGTTTTTCCTACCCTCTTGATAATTCGAAGTTTTTAATGGTCCCTACAACTTCGAATTATCGAGAGTCGACTGTATTTTTTAAAATTTTTATAATAGAAAAGGAATTTATTTTGTTGCTTTTAAACAAAAGAGATTTGGGATGTAGTTAAAGACAAAGTATTGTACAAAATTTTCATACTCTTTCAAATCTTATGAATCCTAATAATAGATCAAATTATAAAATTTAAAATTTCTTAATTTTTAATTTCCTAAAATTTTGCTGGAAAGTCATGGGGGAGGGTCTGAAAAAATGAGTCCTTTAATATGAAATGAGTGTCTGAAGGTGTAACTTTTTTTTTCTACCACAAAATTGTCGAAGATTTTTACACTAAGAAAGAGAAAATCTTTTTTCTTTTAATTTTGAGAACTAAACTTCGAAAAAATAACATTATTGTAAAAAATGTGAATCCCACAATTGCAGAAAAAATGAATAATATAGCACGCCAATATTTTCCAATGTCATGTATAACTACTACATTCAAAATAACATGCTGTTTCCTGAAGCAATATTCAAAGCCAAACTTTCGATTGGAAGTCGTCATGGTTTAAGGGGCTGTTTTACTTCCTTGGCCCTTCAGTTCCCCTTTATATAATTAAGTCCAGCTTATCCGGGCCCCTAGGCGCCCGCTTCAAGCACCCAATGGATAAACCTGTACTGAATCTATATTGGTGAAGAGGTTTTGTCTCGTCGAATGGTTGGTTACTAGTGTTGCACGTTCAGCGAAGGAAGGCAGAATGTGGAAGATGAAGGTCAAATCGGGCGTCCCCTTACGTTAACGAATGAACATTGTTAGAATACTGTACATGGTGTCAGCTGACAGGCACCTAAGGGTGTTAGAGCGGCGTCTGCACTGAGTATTAGTAGTGCTCAGACATGTCATATGCACCCTGATCTTCAGGGCTAGCGAAAAGTTTCTGCAAGATGGGTACAGTAAAACCTGACCTCAGAACGCAAGAGTGCAATAAAGGGAATCTTCCTCGATCACTTGATGCGTAATGGGCGCCAGGAAAATAAGTTCCTGTTCAGAATTATCATAGGAAATGAAACATAATGCCCTTTGACTTAGAAATCAAGGTCATCTCAATAACGTGGAAGCATCCTATTTCACCAGTAAAGCAAATATTCTTCTAAAACAATATTGAGGTGGAGTAGAATGTGTACAATTGCTTGCATCGCAAGGCACCCAGTTTTAACAGACTGGTAAAACTCGACTGGTATTCAGTTCCATGCCGAAATTGTGGAGGTGGAGATAGGTGGTGTCGCCATCTATCGTCCCTTCGGGGAATTTGGCCGAGCTAATTCGTACTGTCACCTGTATGGTGCTCAAGGCCTAGGCCAACGACAGGCATACTTCTAGCTCCTTGCCACGATGAATTTCGTGGGCCTCGTTCTGACTACGTCAGACAGGTGGCATTAGCCACAACAGCAACAACAACCAGACTGTTTTCTTCAAATGGATTGCACTCTATCACAAATGTCTCAATGACGGTGTTGAAAGGAATATATTTCATGTCTCCTACTGTAATTTTTTTCGCAATAAAGTTTCTGTGTGAAAAGAAATGTCGAAACTTACTTTCGCAGCGCCCCTCATAATTAATAGTAAGATGTTTTAAATTTGTGCTACTGTTTCTTTCTAGAGTTGTTTGCTATTAAAAACAATCCAAGCATTATTCCAGGTTAGCTACTTTATTTTTAAGGATTACTGTTATAGATGAATGTTTCGATATGTATTATTAATATTTGCTAGCTGTTCATTCTAGCAATTTCTTTTATGATAATATCACACACGTTTTAATGTGTATACTGTAAACTTACTGGCAAACTTCTTGGTGAATAGCTTGCTGCAAATGTTGAGTATTGACTATTGCTCTCAGTTTTCCCGCGCTATTGGACGCCCAGTAAGGAGTAACTATTTCTACAGCTGATTCACACGCATCCACTCTAGAAAAAAGGAATAGATTAAAAAATGATTTGATTTATAATTAAAGAGGAAAGAAATATATTACTTTTACATTGTAAAAATATAGAGTGACTATCACAATGACTCCATGATTCTTTGCGAAGTGATATCCACTTTTTTCCCCCCCAATACTCGTAAAACTTAGAAAAACACATAATAAAATGAATCACGTGTGACGTTTGAGATAAATAACGGAAGCGTGATATTTATTAATTTAAACACATTTAATTTATTTATCTCACAGCTATTATTTCCAGATTATACATTGATGACATTAAACTTATGAAAGAGATTATTAAAGTTCAAGTGATGTGGTTTGTGAGGGAGGAGTTTCTTTGGGGTCTGCTCTCAACGAAGGTTTTCAGATCATTTCCCGTTCTCTCTCTCTCTGCCTTCTCTCACTTCGGGGATCAGTGGCTGGCGTTCTTTTGCTTCCAGTTACATCCTGAAATTGGAGGAAAAAGGGTTCCTGATGAAGTCAAAGGTTTCCGGGTGATCTAAGACGGGATCACGCAATAATTTTAAAGTTGCAGGTGCAAATGCACTTGTGGTTATCCAAAAAGATGCCGATTCACAGCTGTGTGGCAGGAAATTCACAGTTACGTCACAGCGCTTGGTTCCCTCACCGGAAATCGTCACACGCGGTTATTTTGAGAAAAAAAATATTATTAATCGGAAGCTACCTATTCGGAGAAAAAGGGGAACACCGAGCAAAAAGAATCAACATCAGAATTTTTGGAGACCACGCACCAGTGAGCTCTACGACCTTTTTATAATCATGAGCGATATCAGTGATATCAGCGATTTTATGGATTTCTCACCGACGCGACAATCAAAAGTCGCAGCCTGCGAAAAACTCAGGGATACTGTTCACAGCATCTCAGCCATGCATAGCTCTATCTCAGAAGGTGCACGTACACCAACCAAGAAGAACTCCTTCCTTGAACTCTACCAGATGACTTCTTACGACTTGGCTAAGAAAAAAGACGAATTGGTAAGTGAGCTCAAAACCCTTCCCCCATGTACAAGAGATGATTGCAAAGAGCATAAAATGCCCCCCCGATTGTTGAGGATTCTAACGTTAGTGAATCCACTTTGGATAAAACTAATCATAATGTCAAGAAGAAAAAACAAAATAAAAAGCGAAAAAAATAGAACTAAAGGAATCCTCGGAGGAATTTATTTTTCGAAAAAAAAAAGACGGCTCGGCCTGTCTCCCCCATTTCTACCCAGGACCCGATAGAAACAAAAATAATTTTTCCGATCTCGAACAGGATGTCGAGCATCCCTCCCTACGAATGAAAATGTAATTTCCGAAACAATTACTCCCCGACTAAACCCCCTACCCAGTAATGCTTAAAATAAAAGATAATTTCCGTGATCAGATGAAACTTATAATAAATAAATTCCCAAATCTCCGCAACAGAATCGTTGGTGATGTTGTAAAAATGTTCTCTAATGATCATGAGGAACGCAGATCCCTCATTCAATTTTTAAAAACTGACATAGATTTTGAATTTTTACGTCATTGATGTTAAAAAGATAAGCCCATTAAAGCAGTAATTAAAGGCCTCCCCAACTCCTCTAAAACCGATGATATTACTAGCGACCTAGCAGATGTAGGTTTCAAAATTGAAAGCTGTACTCAGCTTACTTCTAAAAGAACCAAAAAACCCCTCCCATTTTTCTTAATAATTCTCCCGAGAAACGCGCACAATAGCAAAATTTTCGACTTAACTCACCTAAGTTATTTACAAGTGAGAGTTGAGGGTTACCTCGTTAGAGGAATAACCCAATGCTTCAACTGTAATAACTTTTATCATACCGCCGCAAACTGTCACATGCAACCAAGGTGCTTAAAATGTGGAAAGAACCATGCCACGAGAAACTGCCTAATTAAAGAAAGACAGGAAAATCCATTCTGCATCAACTGCCAAGACTACGGTCACTCGGCATGCTACACTAAATGCCCCAAATTCCCCCAGCCGAAAAAGGAACCCCTTTCGGAGACCCCAAGAAAAAGCGAAATTTCGCCTCTAAATGGATTAAAGAGGGAATTTCCTTCGCTAACGTTGTTAGCGGCGAAGTCCCCAATCAGATTCCTATCGATGACAAAAAAGAAGATTCCCCCCATGGATTCCTTAGTCAAGATAGTAACAACACCTCAGACTTAACTCAAGTATTAGAACTCTTCCAAATAATTTCTAATTTAGTCAAGAAAAATCCCAAAATCCTAGATCTACTCACTAAATTTAAAAAAGCTAACTCAGATGAAGAAAAAAACCTGCCTTCTCGCAGAAGCAATTATGGATAAAGTTTAAACTTTATCATTTTAATTTTACTCATTATAATCAACCTAAAATTTTTCCTTATTACTTTTATTTTAAATTTAATTTACTCTTCCATATTTAACTTTTAATTCTTTTTAAAATACCAAGATCATGCAATCAATTCCAAGAGCTCACTTCCATTCTATCTCAAAGCCACACCACAGAAACTGGTTTCAGCCAATCACATTGGATCTCTCTCGAAGTCACGCCCACCCCTCCAACAAAGTTCCAACACAACGAACATCGCAGTTCCAGATAGAGGGCAGAAGACTGCTCGCGCAGTCTAGATACCTCAGACTTAATAATCACCGTTAATCACCGTTATTCGGAGAAAATGTGCTATGGTATGGAAATTAGGAACCAAATAATAATAAAAAAATGTTTCACACTTTAATATTGCTACGAAGAGGTTGATTGCTGCCCAGCCAGTATAGTGGATATAACACATAGCTTGTAATCGAGTGGTCTTGAGTTCGAATCCCGAATTAGGCATGTATGTTTCTTCGGAAAAAGAAGTCTGACTTTCGCCTGAAATGGATTCCCGAATCAAATGGTACTGGTGACTGAGTGAATATTAACGTCACACTGTTCAGCTACACGAGGGCGTTTGGCGACGGACCACGTAATTTTGAACCATGGTCAAGTGATGTGGACGACACCTGAGCTGGCACCCCCTCTCCTAACTACCTCACCAATGGAAGGACGTTTTAGCTCTCGACATAACAAACGTGCACCGCTGCCCTACACGGCGGGTCTTTAGTTGTACTAGGCTAGAACTCATGACATGCCTGCCATGATCCGATTCCTTGACCACTGGGCTACCACAGCCCTCAAATGGTACGGGAATCTCTCTCAAATTGTACGGGAATGTTACTCATTTGTAATAAAAAGTCTATGTTTTTCTATAATTGTATTGTATGTTTTCGTCATCTGTCTTTCGTATGTATACCGGATGAATTGCTCGACAACGACAACAGTGGTTGGATTATCGAAAAAATAAAAACTTCTTTAATTTGGTTAAATGATTTTAGACTTAAAACATAATTATTTTTCTACAATATAAATAACCAAAAAATGATAATTACTGATAAGTGAATAATACAATATTAATTGCAACATTTCACATAACCTATAGCTCTGTCTCCCCACACCGTGGATCCCTACAGTCCGATGCAAGCTGTTTTTCGTTTTCCGCTTCATCATGCTCTGTAATTTCGACAGAAAGTTCTTTTTTTAAATATAAGAGTAATAAATATAAATATAAGTTATAAAGAAGCTGTTAAATGTGCCTGACGTTTGTTTCCTTGTAGCTATTGAGGATGTGTCCTCTCACTTCAATAAATGCTAAAAAGTACTAAAACACGAGTTTTTCTTTAATAAGAATTACACTGTATGACTTTTTACCATAAAAGAAAAACTCAAATACCAGAACTTCATTCCCCTTTTGTTTCATTACTTAAGGTATCCGACTACGTTCGGAAACGTGATTTTATAAAAACGCATAAATGGATAATTTTCGTGATATTTAGTGTCACTTAAAGCCGTATCACACGTACATTTTCCATGCAACTTTTTCATCCAATTTTTGGCCTAATCTGAGGGGGAAGGGTTGCCGTAAGCAAAACGACATGCTCTAACATCAGCCGCGCTCTATCTCCACAATGAAAAATTACTCACCGAATTTTCTGCTTCGGAAATCGAACATAAATAATTATTTATTTTATTTCGTTCACACTTTTATTGATGGGTGTAAACAGAAATGGAGCACAATCCTATTCAAAATATTATACGCCGTTAAAATATTGTACGGCATATCTGATGTATCAGACGAAACCGAAGCCGCCATCTTGTTTATGACATAGGGCCCCGAAGAACCCCATTGGCTGGAGTTTCAAGCAACTTTTATTTGGAACAACTTTTTGAGCTCACTAGCAAAAAGTTGTTCTTAAGCCGTTGCTATGGCAGTTGAGCAAAAATTGCACGAATTGGACGAAAAATTGCTTGAAATGTGTACGTGTGATACGGCCTTTAGATTAGAATACATGTATAAAATTGTTTTAAGGACATTTTGACAAAAAAATTATTTAAATACAATATTTCGACAAAAAATTAACTTAGAATAACTTTTTTTTCAAAATGTTCTCCTTTTATAAAAAATGCTTAAGTAATAATATTTTGCTTATATAAAGACTCTCCAGAGAGTCTGAACTATTTTTTTTAAAAAACTCACATTATTTTCAGAGTTACAACCCATTGAAATAATTATTGGCGTTTTTTTCTTAAAATTTCTCCCCTCTGTTGTCGCAAAATATGGATAAACCCACTTCTAAGTTGTATATTTCAAAAATTCTAGTTGAGCTTCTGTACAGAGGTCTGAGCTATATACAGGCAAAATATTATTATAATAGAAGCATTTTTCGCAAAAAGAGAATATTTTGAAAATGGGTCATTCTATGTTCATTTTTTGTCAAAATATTGTACTTAAATAATTTTTTTATTGTAATACTATTCTTAAAACAATTTTATATATATCTTCTCATTTAAGTGACACTAAATATCATAAATATTATGCATTTATACACTTTTGCAAAATCACGGTTCTGAACGTAGTCGGATACCTTAACATGAAAATTAATCTTTTATTTCATTTTTCCTTTCATCTATAGACCAGAGAACATCTTTTCCGCATATAGATAGGTTTTGAAACTGAAATTTTTTTTTTCAATCCACCCTAATTCAGTTAAAAATCTAGAACAAAAATAACAATAAAGTTCCGCAAACATTGGAGCATTGAAATCAATTTGGTCAAAGCTTTATTTAATAACATTAACTATTGGAAAATATTGCATTGGTTTTATACAACAAACTTGAGAAATATATTTTTTAGAACTGTAGTTTCTTAATGAAAGTCTGAACTTTATTATAAAAGTTTTTAATTTTAGGGAACTAATTTGATACCGCTACGCTTCTAGTTTTTGGCGTCATTTTAAAATTCTTCCAAATAGATTTTCGGCTGTCAGTGTAATGTTATTGCATTGAAATGTTATCGCTCTGTAATGGTGAAATCTTGCAACTCTTCGGCGTAAAAAATCCCTAGCTTACTGATATCGAATTATTTCCTAGTATGTGACATATATTCGTCTTAAGTTTTCACTATAGATGATATTTATTTTGGAGTACTTTTCGGTTCTTACGTATTATATCGTAAACCAATTTTGTCAAATCGAACATGTCGCCAAATGCCTCGATATGCCTCAATAGTACAATTCTTACGCACATGTTTGAACATAACTTTTTTTAACAATGTCAGCATTTGGCAACCTTTTTGAGTTGGTGACGTTTTTTGATTAGTCGATATTGATCGATGGTATAATATGTAAGAGCCTATATTTTAATTTGAAAAATACTACAAAAATTGTACTTTATTACGAGGGTTATTTTTAAAGTAAGGTCCGTTGGCGCTTATAGTTCCCTAGTTCGCGCATACGCCGCAACGAGTCTCTGCGTCACTGACCTGCATCCTTTGCGAACATACTCGCGCCATTTCTAGCTCTGTAGCAGTCGTGTAAGATTCGCTGTGCATCTTTAAAATGTTTAAGGTGATTGAATCACCCGCCAAGTGTGAGATACGGTTTGTTATCCGTTTTTTGACAGCGAAAAACATGTCGGCTGCAGACATTCATCGCCAGATAACAGAAGTTTAGGGCACAGGAGCAATGAGTGACAGCAAAATTAGAAAATGGGTCAGGGAGCTTAAAAATGGGCGAACAAACGTCCATGACGAAGAATGCTCAGGCCGACTCTCTGTAATCACTGATGATGGTTGTGGACCATGCACTATACAGCCCCGACCTGTCTCCGAGTGATTTCCAACTTTTCTGGTACCTCAAACGCAGTCTTGGTGGGAAGCGTCTCAGTGACAACGAAGAAAGGAAAGTGGCCATGAACTCTTGACTGTCCGACCAGGCGGCAGACTTCTTTGAAGAGGGTTCTCAAAACTTAGTTCTAAAGTATGACAAGTGCATTAATAAACTCGGCAACTATGTAGAAAAATAGGCAAAAGTATGTACAACCCTAAAATAAAGGTTTTTTGAAACTAAATATTGTTATTTTTTTTAAAACAAACCTACTTAAGAAACAGCCCTCGTATTTCCAATGCTTACGTAGATAATAAACAAATCTGTGCAAATTAATGTACATTATTTCAAGACAGAAGTAATTTCGTAAAAGTATTAATCAGGACATTAATCTGAAAAAAATAATAAAATCATCTCAAATAATGTAATTCGATTTATAATTGGTGTTAGTTTTGTATTTTTTATAGTAGTATTCTTGTAAAAGAACAAAATCAATTTTTTTAGTATAGTGCTTTATTTAAAAATTTAAAATTAATAACATTTAACTACCTGTTTTAAATCAGTGAATTAGTAAATTTTTGGAAAATTCATTATTTATACTTTTCTCAATTGCAAACAATTTTTGTTAATTACGTATTATACCGTCGATCGATTTAATAATATCAAATGATGCCGCCAAATGGCACGGTATACAGCCAATAGTGGTAACTGTGTGTTCTAGCGCACGTTCAAACATAGTAATGATAACGCTGATAGGATTTGGATACATTTTTTGAATTGGCAACGCCTTTTCGTTTGGCGAAATTGGTCTCAACGGTATAATCTTTAAGCATTCAATTTTCATATTTAATTGAGACGGGGTGTTTTCGAAAAGTAAGAGAACTACGAATGCTGCTCCATTAGAAAAATAATTGTTTTTCTGAATTTAATTCTAACCACCGACTTTTTAAGTTATAAATTCTGTTAAATCTCTAGAGACTGCCGTGTATTCTCGAAGAAAAAAAAACTATTAATGACTATACAAGCGTATTTTTGTGGTTGAATTTGGCAACTTTGTCATATATATATGCTAGGGTTCACGTATGTGACTAGATGACGCTATTTAAATTATTAGGTATATTATGTTTACTCGGGAGAATGTTACAACAAAGGAAAGAAGAGGCTGTACGGGCTATTCGCTCTGTGTTAATGATATTTTTTCCATCTATATTATTTGAATAAACAATTCGAAAAAAGGTCAACATATACTATATAAAAATAGAACTAATTGGATATCAGTATGCTACTAGTAATTATGCCAAATATATCTTTGGATGCCAGGCTAATACGATTGTAGTATAAAATTACCCCTACCCTTTGGCATAAAAATACATAGCGTACCGATATCAAATTAGTGTCACATATATGAGGAAAATTATGAGAGTTACTGTTTTAAAAGTATTGCAATATAATTCGTTTTTTCTTGTTTGCTTCAATTTTACAAAATATTTATGAAGTTATATAAACATAAAACACTATTGTTATAAAACACATACTATGATATTATTAGAATAGGAAAAATATAAGATAAAAACATAAAAATAATTTGAGTGTCCAATAGAGTTATCTGATTTAAACTATGGGACACTTAAAATGTTTTTTTTTTGTTTTAATTATTATTAACTATCTGTTATTTTAGTGAAGAGTTTACAGTAGACACAAAGGAAAATGAAACAAACTATAATCCAGATATTTACTTATTTGAAGACGCTGCTGAGAAGGTATTCTTGGGACTAGCTCTTTTAGATCTCACGTGGATCTTTTTCCCGTCGTATGTTTCAAAACTGTCGGGAATTTCACCATCTACCGGTGCATTTGTGTAATCGCCAAACATCCGCTTGATTAGAGCTTTGTTTTCATCGATGAAAGTTTCGATTTTCTCCCTAGAAAAAGAACGCGAGTTAGATAAAAACACATTCTTCCATTTAAAGTGTTATCACATGAGAGAGAAAAACGTGAATATACTAAAATATTAAAAATCAATGCAAAAAAGTAATAACCATATGAATTTATTAGTGACACACACACACACACACACACACACACACACACACACACACACACACACACACACACACACACACACACACACACACACACACACACACACACACACACACACACACACACACACACACACACACACACACACACACACACACACACACACACACACACACACACACACACACACACACACACACACACACACACACACACACACACACACACACACACACACACACACACACACACACACACACACACACACACACACACACACACACACACACACACACACACACACACACACACACACACACACACACACACACACACACACACACACACACACACACACACACACACACACACATATATATATATATATATATATATATATATATCGTAATCAGTGCAAATTATTCAGAAACATGCAAAGAAAGTACATTCTTTCAAACATTTCTAAAAAAGTTTATACATACATTAGTATTAAGATAAGAATTATATGAATCATATAATTTATTAGGATTATATGTATTATATAAAGTATTAGTCTTATATAATATATATCAGTATTATATAATATATATATTAGTATTATACAGTAGCGCACACAAGAGGGGTGTCCTAGTGGTCTGGACACCTCCCCGTAGCCTTTGATTTTTTTCCATCTGGTTATAATCCTATGTATATATTAAGTAAAATTTAATTACGTATTTGTTATTATAATAATTAATTTTATTAATCAATGCTAATTAGTTATTCAAAAATTAATTTTGTATTGTTTTTGTTCCCGAAAATCGACAAAATCAAGAGAATACGATGGGCGGCGTATTGAAGCATGATACCAAAATGGTGGACTTTCGACCCTGGACCCCCTTGAAAATTTTTTGTGTACGCTACTGGTATTATATGATATATATTAGTATTATATAATACATATTTGTATTATATGTATATTATATAGTATATTAGTATACATTAGTATTATTTATTTAGTTATTTAGTATTTAAAATAATATAGTATGTTACACTATTTGTTTGAATTTATAAAGAAAATGCTGATGCTCTTATAAAAGGAATTGAAGTCGATATGTTTACAAGTTGATTCTTTCAATAGAATATCAATGTTAAATCCCATAAAAATTGAGTTATTGAGATAATGGCTAGAAAATTATATGCGTATACTTCTACCAATGCAATATAGCATGCAGTTCCCTGAAAAGAAATAAATTCATCCAGTGATTTTCATTTGTCTCGGTTAGATTTGTTGCTAATGGAATACCTAGTGATGACTGAGTGTAAAACACATGTAAGCAATCGTGTGTTTCTTAAGTTGTATTTGATTTGTAACGTAGTATTATGTGTATCTCTCAGGCATCTTACATACAGACCATTGTAAAATAAAGGAAATTGTGAATATGAATTCGTATCGTGAATTTGATGCAATAAAAGTATACAGCCTATGTAAGGTAATCAAATGTTGAATAGTAGAGTTTCGGAAATAACTAATAATATTTTTATTTACATACGCATCGGAAACTAGACAAATTTTCCAAAGATCTTAGAGATGAATTATTTCACGTGTTAAATTAAAGTCGAAACAGATGCACTCAGTATGGAATAAACAAAAGTTGTCATATTATGAAAAACAATATGGCCTTTTTCTTCACTTACTGCGGATAGTTTTGACCAGGTGACGGGCAATACAATTGATTTAACCTCTTAATGCAAGGAACTCCTCTGCTGATTTCACTGTCACTGATTCTAGGATGCAAAGCACCGAAATAAACAAAAATAAATAGCACCTGGAAATAAAATGGGTAATTTATTTAGTTTGAGAGAAAAGGAGTATATTTAGTTAAACATATAGAGATAGGGGTAGAGGAAAAGAGAAATAGGAGAGAGATAATAGAGAAATGGGAGAGATGAGAGGGAGAGAGTGATAAAAAAAGAAAGAAGAATGAGAGATAAGAGCGAAAGCAGAGAGATAAGAGAAAGATGTAGAGGGATGTATAGAAATATAGAGTGATAGAGGTTATTCATATAAAGGTAAAATAATTAAGCAACAGTATTTTAAGAGTACTTTAATCTTTTTCTAAGAAATATTCTTGTTTAAAACATATTAAAAGCTATTACAATTTTATATCATCATACACAAAAATTGCTAATTATTTTGACTAATTGCATCACGTAATTAATGTTAGCTGCGTAATGTTAGAATAGTCAATATAATACTTCATTTGTTTTAATATTTCACGATAAATTTAATATAAGAATGACTATAGTGCAATTCAGGAACTAAAATTAGCAATATTAGCTCACATTCATAATGATATGTTGACTGTATAATAATCAATGCATTATAAGATTATGGAACTTAGTTTTATTTTAAAACTTTTTATGTGATTGTTTTTTTATAATTTTTAGTTTAACGTTTAAGAGAGAGCATGTAAACTTTCGCTATAATTTCAGATCAATAACTATGAAGGTATATATAACATTTAATTTTCACAAACGTATTTTCTTTTCGTAATTCTTTCTTTTTTAATTTATCGAGATCTTAAAAAGGATTAATTTAAAATTTTATTTTAATAATAATAATAATTTGTTTGAACTCTTAATATTTATTCTGTTTTAATTAATATGTTTAAAATTTCATGTACGTTTCCATTTCAGTGAATAAATGTATTCCAAAAAATCATCCATTTCTTATTTTTTTACTTATTTATCTCAAAATATAATCTTTAACAAAAATAAATTTCATCTCAAGGCTCAATTTGCAAAAGAAAAACAAGATTACTTTAACTCCAGCACGACTTTTCATTTCAACCAGTCCTAGGAAAAAGAAAAACCCAACACCAAAAGAGTTTAAAATACTTAAAACTGTGAAAAAGTAACAACAAACCAGGAACCTGTATTCGAACACTTTCGAGTTGAATTACACGTATTATTCGAAATTCAAGCTGTGTGTAATCATTTATTTCTGTCAACTGGTTTCAAATGTTAGTGACGACAGTTTATGAGCTTTATTTCGATAAATGCCGTCAGTGAAAATGAATTATGCAATCAACTCATTTTCATGGAGCAAGAAGAGCTCTGTTAAGTGCCAGTTAGTATCATTGACATGACAGGAGTTATGATACCCGGACGCGAATTCGGGATGACCTCATCTCTTGGTTAGGAAGGTTCTGGCCGGTCGATTTGAACCCTCTCATTGCAGGTCATGGCCAGTCATTATAGAAGATAATTGATTGTTTTGCTCGCAATGTTTGACGATCTAGAAGCTTTTCCAGAACGTTTAATAACATTTTGGGTGGAATCGTTCGGTAGCCGTGGACATAAAATTCAATGTCTTCTTTAACGATTTCCGCTCAATGTCTTTTCAAACGATTAATGGTGCCATTCTGAATTTCTGAAGTTGTGATGGATGGATTTAGGATTCCAAATGCCTCTTAACGATTTCCTCTCATCGAAGATTAGTGCAGGAACTTCATTTTGAGTTCAGTGATATATTTTAATGAATGGATCCAGAACTTGCTTTGCATTTGCCATTGCTAATGGAGTTATTAAAGTTTTTTATTGGTTTGTTTACAAAGTTTGGTGCTATAAAACTTTTCCAAAGTGCCAGTGGCACCTTAGGTGGATTTGTTGGAATCTTTTCAGGTTGCTATAGATTTCAGATTCAATGTGTTCTGTAGAGATTTCTTCCCAATGTGTTCTTTAGCGATTAATGGCGCCCTTTCAAAATTCTGCAGTTGTAAGTGGGCTTGTTTGCGGATTTGGCATTCAACGTTTTCCTTAGTGATTTGTCATTAATACTGTTGATAGAGATTAGTCCAGGAGCTTCATTAAAGGTTCGATAAGTTTAATGGACTCAAATTTAGGTTGCAGTTTGACATCTCAGATTTATCCCAAATTTGTCATATTTCTAATTCATTATAGTCAAAACATTGTTCGAAATGAAACAGTAGAAATAATTGTATAATATGCAATCCAGACTTTTATGCATGAAAGAGCAAAAAATTCATTTTAAAACATATAAAAGAGTGATATAATTGGTTATGGTGAATATGAGTTTATAGTTAATCTGTATATATATATATAGGCAAAAAAAAAACTCATGAAATCTCTTAAACTATTCGGCTTATAGACTAGAAATTCGGCATGCATGTTTTTCTCATTGAGTAGAAATCCACTAAAAACGGATTTTGCGGGAATTAACTCCGAAAGGAGGGTTTCGGTGACGTTATAGACAAAAATTCCAATTTTTGAGATTTAACAGAGGCAGATTTAACATGAGGCAAACATGTTTCTTTTACTGAGTACAAATTCGCTAAGAACAGATTTTTCAGAAACCAACATCAGATGTCGGGGCGTTAGATAACAAAAATTCCTGGTTCTGAAAGATTAGATTTTGGAAAAATTGACTACGAAGAGCGGTGGCGTAACGGAGAATATTAAGACCCCCTGCAAACTCAGGTTTTGGGCTCCAAGCCCAAATACGTACTTGGCGTCAGTCAAGCTTTGGCCACCTCCCGCAATTCGGAGGTGTACGTTACGCCACTGACGAAGAGAGGTTGCGAGGGGTGTAATAGACGAAAATTCACCTTTTTTGATTTATTACATCCTCAGACAAGCTAAAATTCGGAAAACATGCTTGTTCTGTTGAGTAGATTTACTAAGAACGAGTTTTGTGGAAATATACTCCAAAGGGGAGTTACGATGGCAAATTCCTATTTTTGAACCATTAGACTTCCAAACTTGAAATTTTCAAACATGTTTCTTTTGTTAAGTAGAGATTTATTAAAACTAAGGTTTGCGGAATTGGGGATCCCTCCGAGAGGGAAAATGTTTTGGGGGCGTAAAGGATACATATACTTCTGTTTTAGAAGCCTTCTACTTTTTAAATCAAGAGGTGAGGGTTTTTCAATTTTATTTTTTTAATACAACCAAAACATAATGCTAGTACTTAGATAGCACAAACTTAAAAAGGAAGAGCAGTCTTACATTGTCAAAAAATAATTAGTGAAGCGGGAGGATATAATGGCCTTTCTTATATTACGTCAGATCTATGTATATAATAATATATGAATATCTTTTATTAAAAAAAATGAAAGTATAATAGTAGTATAACTATAATATATAAGAATAAAACAATTACTCCCGCACGCAAATTACTGATAAATA
The DNA here is from genome assembly GCA_019973935.1 of Trichonephila clavipes. Taxonomy (NCBI): domain Eukaryota; kingdom Metazoa; phylum Arthropoda; class Arachnida; order Araneae; family Nephilidae; genus Trichonephila; species Trichonephila clavipes. Next base: position 31,651 of record BMAU01016086.1, read on the forward strand.
AACTATCTATAAAAATAATGCCATTTCAGCGTTTTCTACGTATTGAAGAACGTTTCTATATATCTAAGAATTACTACAGTAATACCCCAAACTTAAGCGATAGGTGGAACTGAGTGTTAGCCACGTAAGTCGAATTCACGTAAGTCCGGGGATAATCCCGTATATAAATACGCCTAAATTATTTTTATTTCATTTCGGGCTGAAGACGAAGGTAAGTAATAATTTAGAAAAAAAAATGTTTAATAAAATCTTAAATAGCACAAATACAAAACCACAAACCGAAATTATTTTGATGTAGAAGGTTGCATGGAATCTACAAATAGTCTGCCGGATCAAAGATTTTTTTCTCTCGCATAATTTCCTCGTAGTGTGCTAACAGTTTTTTTTAATTCTTTGTTTTGTTTAAATAAAATCTTCGTTGGAGTCCCTATTTTCTAAAATTTGTAAACCTTTTTCAATTAAATTCAGGCTTTCTGACAAATTTCCCACCGTCAGTCCATCTTCTGATTAAACTGGTTCTTTAAACTTTTTTTTTTGAAGTGAAAACTTCTTCAGGCGAGTTTTGCTGAAGAGCGAACTTGGATGATGCGTTTTAAGAAGCCAAGCATTATAACGCTCGGGTTTGTAACGCTCGTAACAATGGATCGGAATTTTCCGTAACAATGGGTAAAGTCCTTCAACAAAAAAGACTTACAACAATGACAAAATTTGGTGGAGAAAATCGGTTTTCAGCCCAATTGGAATTTCATGACGTTGCTCTATTGACTGTATTAATTGAGTTTGTTTAAAAATTAGTCGTTTATCAGTAACTTCATTTGGCGTGTTTTGCTTGAGATTGAACTTGAATGAACGTCCTGTTCAGGTTTGTAACGCTCATTCGGCTTTTTTCGCAATTGTTGTAAGAACCTTTCGCATTGTTACAACAATGACAAAAATTGGGGGCGAAAATCGATTTTAAGCGAAAATGGAGTTTCATGACGTTGCTCAATTGATGGTATTAATTAACTTTGTTTAAAAATGAATGCTTTTAACATGTGAGTAACTTGAAATATATTATTAAAATCCCAATCTCTACAATGTTTTACATTTTTTACTAATTTCCATAGATTTATTTGGATTTAAATTAAAAAAAATAACTATTTTTCAAGTAGATTGGTACATTGTATATCTTTCTCAACGCTGCCAAGTTAGACTGAGAGGAAATATTATACAACTTCTTTAAAAAATTTATGGAATTTCGTTATTTTGAAAATTTTCTATATTTTTCTGTTTTTTTTGCACATAAAATATTTTTAAAAAGGCACTTTTCCCTTTCAAGGAGCCATAAAAATACAACGGAAAAAATTGCTAAAATCACCAAATGCCAGTGATAATTAATTGTAATAAACCTACGACAGAATTGACCAGTTTGAGGTTTATGGAGCATGTGAAGAAAGACAACTTTCTGATACATTACAACTGATAGTTTTCTTTATTTTTAAAAAAAGCGATTTAGAGTGAAAAACTTTAAAATATAAGAAAATGCTGAAATGTTTTCATAAGATAGTGTTATTTACATTTTGAATCTTTCTTTATACAGTGAATGCAAACAAATGTATAGTTTTTCTCTCCCATACACAGTAATAATGAATAACTAATTTTATATGACAATACTAATATCCCTTTGTTTTTTATTCACCTAACTAATCCTTAAAATAATATTATAAAATTTGAAGTTATCACTTCTATCGTGTGGTCATAAGCACACGGACTCTTTTTTTTGTTTCTTGTTTTGTTGAAAAAATTCGTTCATACAAAAATATAGATGCTCATGGAGTCTATATTTTCTTTTTCATGTTAAACTGAGGCCTTCTGTCGAATTTCCAACCGTCATTGATCTTCTGATTGAATTGGGTCTAAAGACTCAAATTTCTCAATGTCTTGTTCTTCCTCATGCAATTCTATGAACTCGTCAATTGTCAGCTCCTAATTGTGGAAATCCAGCAGTTCTTGACCGAAATCACTGTCCTAAATTTATTTGCCTGGCTATATCGGCAACTTCTTCAGACACATTACCAATTTTCTCAGGCTTTGTCACTAATTTCATCTGAGTTTCAGTGATGGAAAAAAATTTAAAAAAAAATGACGAATCGACGAGGTATGAAAATTACGTCGCTCCGGATTCGCTTAAATCGGGGTAGCGTAAGTCGAGATATTACTGTCTACTGCTATGCGACTTAATTCTTATCATTGGGTTAATCGTTGATTATGAAATTAGGATAATTTTTCGAATTTTATTTGTGGAAAAAACGAAAGTAAATCCTTTTCCATCATTTCCTGTCAAAGAAAAAAAAGAATTTTTGTGTCATTTAAAAATATTTTTAAAATTTAGTAGGAAATCTGATTATATATATTTATATACATATACCTATTATCGTTTAAAACGTTAAATAAATACTGTCTGAAAACAGCGATTTCATTCTGGTTATTGTTAATTAGTTCTGTTTTTAACATGTTTCTTAAAATTATATCCATAGAGGAGAATTTATTAAATAATTAGAAGAACTTGCAATTTTGGTATAGAGAGAATCTGATTACACACCCACCTTTGCACGCACTTTGATACATATTATACTTATGTTTTAGAACCTAACAATAAAACCAAAAGTCCAAGAAGAATTCTTCTTGATTCCTATAACTCTCCATAGTATTTTTAATTCATCGTAATAAATTTTAAAATAATTGCACCTAAGTAAATTTTAATCTTTCTTTAAATTTTTTCCATTTTAAATTCCAAACTACCCCACTGGACAAGCTCCTCCCACTTTCCTTATTCTCAATCACCTGGGCAACCAATCAGAATCTATGATCACTTTTACCATTGACCAACCGGAGAGCAGATTCTAAGCTCTTAATCACGCAAGAAATTCTTCAATATCTTCGCAAATTAAGGAACGCCTCCTGGATCTCCTCGTAATAGCCAATCACCGTCATGCCTCTCAGTAGACCGATAAAATCTACATTCGCCGTCTCCCACATCGAAGACCACCAGATATGAGATTGAGGACTGTTTTCACAGTCCAAATGCCCACAGACGAAACCCCATTTCAACTTATGTATTCTTAATAATAATTGGATATAATTACATACTAGTATTAATAATTCAACTGCGCGGAAAGATGTTGTTTATGCATTACTTTACACTATAAATTTTTCTACATGCTATCCGAAATTAGTTCCACATAAAAAAAACTCTTAATAGAAACTATGTAAAAAATCATTAATGAAACAAAAACATAACACTTATTTATTGATGTCACAAATTTTTTGCTTCATTAGAAATAATCGCCACACAATTACAGTAAATTTACACGATTAGGAAATAATACGTGAACTTGAATTTGTGTTTTTACGTAACGCACGGTGGACATTTAGGTTTTGATAGCTTCAGCGCATGAGCATAAGTTCTCGTAAATAGGGAAATTGTTGTAAGTCATCAAAAGGGTATCTGTAATAACTTTCACAATACTTATGGCAGTTGGAAAATATTTGTATGGCTTTCAAAAGCTTAAAAGAAACTAAAGTTTTACCTTGATCTCGATTGACTATTACAATTTAAATTAGTTTATTTTTTTGAAGATTTCTTTTGATTTCCTATTAATAGAATCCATTTCTTTTAGCAGATTAAGGAATAAGGTAAATAACGGTGTAAATGGACAATAATTAAAATTTACTTCATATGAATCCTATTATTTTTAAAAAATATTGAGGAAAATCGATAGGGAATCATATATTAGATTATCTAGCTCGCAAGTGATTCATAATAAGTATTTCTTGCGATACTTGATTCAAAAACTAAGAATGTTAGAATTAATACATGGTCCCTTAACGCCGACTGTATTCTAATCCTGTATTTGAGCTTAATTATTTCGTGAATTATTAGAGAGAATTGAATGATATCTTAAAGTTCGATATTTCATGGCATAAGTATTTCAAGGTTTTAATGAGCTGCATTTTAAAATTTTATTGTTATTTTTTACAATTGAGTACAGGAACTATTTATAGATAGGTATCAATAATTTTGATAAACGTTGAATAGAAAATTTTATATCATGAAATATTTCAGATAAATTAACACTATGGGATGATTTTTAAAATTCTTATAATTTATAAACTTTCATACAAAATTTATCAAAATTTTAAATCTTGCCTTCTTTTTCAGATGAAAAATCAAGTACAGTGAAATACGTTTATCGCGAAAACGCTTAAAGCGAAATATAGGGTAACACGAAATAACACAACAGTCCCGACAAACTACTATGTATTTTCATGTATTTTTTTCCCTTAACACGAAACGAGAAAAGATTTCCCTTCTATAGAAGGAGGATGTTGAAACTGAGCCGACATTTAATGAAATGAACAGAAAGACATTTTGGAAATTGTTCAAAACTTAAAAAATATTAGTGATGCAGATTCCGAATACGAAAATGAAATGACAGATGCAGCTCCTGTTCCCACGACATCCAAAATGAGGAACATAGGGAAAAGTATGCTGAGCTATTTAGACTCACATTTCAATGTTGAAATGAATAACAAAATGAACAACATTGAACAATTTGATGGTAAAAAAGACAATGCAAAAAAAAAAAAAATCCAGATTATTTTCCAAAGACATGTGATGTACCTCCCCTTGGAAGTGCATCCCTCGAAGTATCAGCGTGAGCTAGAGGTGTAGGGTTATCGAAAGAACTAGGATCAAACATTATCTTAATATGACTTTATTAAGATATTCAACTTAAACCTTTAACAAATATAATTATAATAATTAATATGAGAGAATCTACGATGACGCAATACGCAACACACAATATATATATTTATATTATGATCTAATATAATTTAGACCAATCTCAATAAGCAAACCGCCTAATCCTCAATTATACTAATAAGTAATCAATCCTACCTTATAGTATTCTGTAATGCTACTTGTCTTTATCTGCAATGGTATGCAGCTTGACGACTAACTTCTAGTCGAACACTAATATGTTTATCCACGACACGTAGAACTTAAATCTTGAACCACGAACTGCAATAATCATCAACTGCCACAACGCACCTCAATTGTCTAACATTCCTTTGCATTGCCATTCCGCTTATTGTAAGTTCCTATATTTAAAGTCGGTTTATTTGCCTTTCTTTCTTCACATCTCGTTTCTTGGATTTGGTTGGAAAAGAGTTGCCCTTAATTCTGGCCCAAAGAACCCAAAGGACTTGTTAAAGAAAAGACGCGTAAGACGTCACAGACACAATAAAGGTTTTTTCTTCAAAAAACTTGAAAATTTTGTACTAAATACATCCACATATACATATCTATGTAAATAAAATGTGCTCGAATAAACTTAATTTTGTTGAATGTGTTCTTTTTTCAGCAATATGTTTTAAAACGAAAAAATATCTCAGTCCCTTTAGTTTCACGTTAAAAATTTTTTAATGTACATAAATACGACATTATTAATGAGAAAATAATTTGTAAGTTAACTAATTATTTCATTAACAATGTTATTTCATTCTTTTTAATAATAAGACTGGTATCAAATTTGTCCAGTTGAAAAAATATTACGAAAAATATTAAGGGTTTCCTCTAATCTATAAGACTTTTCTCAATGTCAATTTGCTTGATGAGATCTTTATGATGATGAAACTACAAGAATATAATGCAAAGAACACGTTGTCGGAGATTTAATGCGGTTTGCCGCATGAGTTAACATTACCAAGGAAGCCACAAAAATTACAATTTCGTCATACTTTTACTTGCAAGAATTTTTTCAAAACCGAATTGTAAATATTACATATTTGCTGACTTAAAGTTTCTTTTCCTTTTTTAAAAAAATTTTAAGTAAATCTCTTCCTTTTCTAAATCGTAAATAAAATCTTTGTTAAAAATTCATCGTGTCAAAAGAATTTCTGTAAAGTTACCATTTAAAAAGTTCATGTGCTTAATGTTTATTAAATTACTACTTGAATTACTTTGTCCATAAACTTTAAATACCTTGAAGATTCAAATTATTTCTAGAAGCATGATAAAAATGTAAAATATTTGAAAACTTGCTTTAAAATCACATTTACAAATTTACTTCTTGCTTTGTTGAAAAATATTTCTATTGAGATTTTAAGACAGGTATGATACAGTTTAAAGTATGGTAATCTTCAAAAATTAAAATTTGAGACTGTTAAAATGTGTAATGAGATTTTAATTTACGATGAATATTTTATCTTTAGTCTACTTGGCATTTACTTTATCATTTCGCCCAAAGATGAACATTTTCCTCATTTCAAAACAAGGTAATGAAAAACAAAAGCATATTCTCAGAAAATTTTATATTTTAAAAATAACTTAGCTAAGGGAATAAATTAATATGCATATATTTAAAAAAGACAATTCAAGATTATAAAACTCTACGCGAGTTCTTTAAACATTTTAAAATATCTAAGCTTATAGAAATGGACAAAAGGAATTAAGAGAGCTCTCTTTAATTATGCACTTTTGATAATACAATTATAGATGCTTTCAATTATGTTGTTTTAATGCTAAAATATTTTTATGTTGTTTAAATTAAAATTTTGTGAATGTATACCCTCTATAGCAGCGATACTCAACCAGAAGCCCACTGGGCCTTTTTAAGTGGCCCGGTCAGGGCCCATTGCTCTGAGAAATTCATCTATTTATGAAAATTTGGAAGGAAATTCATTGTGAAAAAATCAAATATATCAATTTTGTTTTTTTCTGTCGATGTCCTATGGGTGCGAATTGATAGATATTTTTTTCTGATTTATGATAATAGACAACTATGGAGTAGCGACCATTTTATGAGTGGGACTAATTTTTAACTATCTTTCGTATCTTACAAGCGAAAAATATTCGAAGAAACTAAATTGTTTCAAGACGACTGGGAAGGTGATTATTTTGTAGGGAAAAACAAGCATGGTTCAGAAATTGTTTGATTTGTCACGAAAGGATATTTAAAAAATACCAATAAACAGGAATCGTTCAATGGTACTTTTCCTCGAAGATCTCTTTCAAGAGGTGTTAAAGAAGCTTTCTTGAATAATTTTTACAACTGAAAAAAGTGTTTTGTCAGTGGTAATGTCCCAGCTACAACAAAGGCACCCTATGGAAATTGTTATATCACTGGTTTATCACCAATTGTTGTATCATCAAACCGTTTACTGATGCAGAAATTGTGATTCTTAAATGCTTCCAATTTAGAAAAATTCACTGACATAAATAAAAAATAATAATTAAAAAAAGCAAAATAGGAATTTTTAATATTTTGATCCATTTCCACATTTTAAATCTTCTATGTTATCTTGGTCTTAAAGCATTCCCCCCCTCCATTAATCTTCAAGTTGCGGCCCGCGTGAACTAACTAACATATGTATGCGGCCCGGCAGAAAAAAAGGTTGAGTACCCTTGCTCTATAGTAACAACATTATGAAGGTTTAGCATTGGCAGCATTAAATTAGACGCATTTATATTGCTTAATATCCTTGGTCCCCTGTTTACTCTAAATAACGACTCTAGTCACACATTTAAACTATTTAGTATAAAAAATTATTATACTTTTCAAAATTCTCTTTCTTTTGTATATGTATTCTTAGTAACTATTAAGTAAAAAATGGAAATAAATTTCTAAATTTTCCAATTTACTTAAGATTATTTTAAGCTTCCTATATTTGTGTGATGTGTGATTTAGAGATTTTTTTAAAAATTACTTAATTTGGGTTGGATATAGAGTAAGATAAAGCTTTTTTTTTGTAGGAGAATTATGATATAACTAAAATATTAGGCTTTATTTATACATATATCATACAAACGCAAGTAAACTCTATGCGAAATTTTTAGAAAAAATTTTAGAAATATTACTTTTATGACAGACATTAAGAGGCATCAGTTTAAAGTTGTATTCGATTAATATTAAAGACTAGGTCTCAAACTCGGAATGATTTTTTCGACAGAAAAAAGTTTAATATGGATACAAATTTCTATACGTAGTGCATAACACCATTTATTTTATCATGTCTTTAATTAAAAATTATGGAAATATACTGTTATTTTTTTCTTTAATGCAAAATGAACCTTAAAATTTTAAAATTAAAGCATAAAAGTCATACTATGAAATGTATTTTGAATGTGAAAAATTAAATCGATTTATACAGTAATGCAAACTAGTGTTCAAATAAGTACGATATTTTGATAAGTTATTTAAGCCGACATGTGATATTACTATCAAAGTATTTTTTTTCAATTCCTACTATATTTTAGTTCACTCTCTCTCTATATATATCTTGTTCAAATTTGCAATCGTTAATAAAATACTTCTATTCATCCATTCAAGTTCTAATACATTTTTTAAAACTTTTAGTGGATGATACTTGATGTTAATATGTACAGTTTTTTTCAAATATTAATTTATCAGTTAAACTTAATGAATAAATAGTAACAAACAAAAATAATACTCCAACATTATATATAGAAAGGAAAATCTCTTGTTGTGTCCCTATACCGCAACAGATAGTGTGCGTTGGACTTCTAATCGAAAGGTCGTGGGTTCGAATGCCATCTGGGAGGGCTTAATTTCTGAGAAAGTGATTTCGGTAGAATTCACTGGATTTAATTATTCTTGATATTTCATTAGAATAATTAAATTTAATTAATGAAAAAAAACAGTAACACAAACAAAAAATAGTCCAATACCTTTTATAAAATGGAAAATCGCTTTTTATTTTGTCACTTAATATTGTGATTCTGTCCAATGTATATGCATATTTATACTAATTGTAACTACTTAATAAAAGTAATTATAAAATAAAATGTTTCATTGTTGACCTAATTAGGCTATAAGTTTTATTCCTATTCTCAATTATTAGGAGAATACAGCCTCAAAAAGAAAAGGCAAAACTGGAAGAGATTCTATATTATTCTTTACAAGCAATCTGATTGAAATGTAATAAATCTTTAAACTATTTCAACTAAATTCAGTACCAGAATCATGCTGTTTTTAAAAAAAGACATGAAAAAATATCAATTAAAAGATTTTAACAAATTTTAATACCGTGTAATTGTATAAATATTCAGAAAAATATCAAATCTGTTAAAACAAAACCTAAAGGACCTTCACTATTCACGCTGCTGAAATGCTAAAAAAAGTTTAAGAAGCAACAAATAAACTACTTCATTAAAAATATAATTTCTGAGTGAATATCAAAATAAAAATATTTTCTATTAATGGCTTTGAAAAGAAAACTAAACCAAACATAGCGTATTATCTAACAACCAATAAATCACGCAAATTTGATACATAATTTTACAGTAATTAAGATGTTCAGCAAGAAATAGAAAACACATAGAAAATAAACCAATTAGTAAATAATCATCATACCATTCCAGCTAGAAGGTGAGCGCCGGAACTATCTTACCTTTAAAGAGCACATGACGAAAGCCATCAAAAAGCTTCAGTAACTCATCAGATCTAACAGCCCTCAGGTTCGATGAGGGTACATCCTCCCACGTGGCCATCAATAGCGAACCGGACCGTTGTATGGGTGTGTGATGCACATCTCTGGTTGACCGCAGGCGTGTGAAGGTGGGTAACAGGAAGCAGTATAACACTTTCTCTTTACTAGGTACACGCTACACCCTTGGAACGGCCGTAGAACGAATGAAGTCAAGAGGGAGATCAAGTTATTCATTGCTTAGGATTTTAATTTTTAAGTAGAAGACGTATTCACTATATCGTCCTTGGTGGCACGTGCCGGGTTGGACCGGTTGCTGGGAATTGACCGCGTTGTTGACTGAGATACATTGAATGGGTCAATTAGATTTCAGATGAATTGTGTTGTTTTAATCGATTTAGGTTTGAAATAAAATATTTGGATTGATAGTAATTGCTAATGTTTGGTCGTTGAGAGCTGACCCTGGGGTTTGTTCCTCAAGAAAAGAATTAATCATTCTGTTCGATTGAAATCTGTTTTGTTATCGATCGATTTGAACGATTATGGGACTAATCGATGAAACGATTATGGATTCTAATTGGTTTCCCCCTTCTATTTTCCGGTTGTTGACAATTGACTGCGATCTGTTTATAGAAAAGAGCTGCTATAGTAGAAAAGGAAGAAAAAGAATTTCGAACGAAACGTGTTTTGTTAATCGTTCTGGATGCGAGAGGAAATCGTTATGTTAATATTAATTGTTTCGGTTTCAACTTCCTTTGTGAACTTTGAACTTTGTTTGTGTGATATAAAAAATGAGCATTGACTGATTGAGAAATAAATAAGAGTTTATTTGATAAAAAGAATTGTGGGAAGTGTGAGGTTTGAAAATCAGTAGGAAGTAGAAAATGTTCATACAGAGTTAAAACTGACTTATTTATAACTGAATTTTTAAAATTTTTAAATTTGTTTAAATAAAAGGTTAAACGTCAAACCTTTAAATAAAAGGTTTCACGCATAAAATTTTAAAATTTAATCTTGAACATTTTTTTTTTATTATAAAATAAGCAGTTAAATGTTGCAGAGGTCACTTGAAAGAGGGTAGGAAAATCACACTTAGATTATTAATGGATTAACTCAGGAATCGGCAATTGTTTTGGCTCGAGTATCCCGCTAAGAAAGCGGAAGATACGGGAAAACCGCACCTTTTTCAAATGCTTGCATTCATTAGTTAACTTTGTATCTGAAATGGTATAAGCTGTACAATAAAAATAATTAAATATCAATAATATAGAGACAGTTTCTTTGAATTTATTTATTGTGCTAATTTCATATTTATAGGTGCAAGCACGTTTAATTTTAGAATCAATTTAATGAAAGAAACGCTTTTATAAACTTTTTTTGAAATCAAGAGCGAGATTGCTTGTTGAAATTCTCATAACAGACAGTGAGTTAATGTCAACCAACTTGCATTTATATTTACTCTTGTTGAACTTCATTCAGGGAAAAAAATTTGTTCTCTAAGTTTTGTTTTTTGACTTAACACAGCGGACATTTTCTGTCTATTTGTCTTTTTGAGTATCTTGGTGGGCCACAAAAAACCTCTTTGAGGGGCTGATGCTTGGTCCTCCCTGGATTAATTGATTTTCAAAGTTATAGAATATTTATGCAAAGAATATTATAAAATATCGGGAGACACTGAGGCTAACATGAAGCCTTATATAAGACAACCATTTATTACAAAAAAAGAGACTAAAATATAATTCAAATTATCTTAACTTTGTGACCCAGTTTTAATGAAGATAAGAAATTTCATTGGATTATCAAAAATATGAAGTAATATAATAATTATTCTATTCTTTTATTTATTTGTTTTGATGTTAAGGTATCCGACTACGTTCGGAACCATGATTTTGCAAAAAGCGTATAAATGGATAATATTTATGATATTTAGTGTCACACTTAGATTCGAAAATGTATAAAAAATTGTTTTAAGAATATTATTACAATAAAAAATTATTTAAGTACAGTATTTTGACAAAAAATGAACATAGAATGACCCATTTTTAAAATATTCCCCTTTTGCGAAAAATGCTTCTTTTATAATAATATTTTACCTGTATGTAGCTCAGACCTCTGTGCAGAGGCGTAACTAGAATTTTTGAAATATATAACTTAGAAGTGGGTTTTCTTTTATACAAGCAAAATATTATTATTTTAGAAGTATTTTTTTATAAAAGGAGAACCATTAAAAAAAGGTTATTCTAAGTTAATTTTTTGCCAAAATATTGCACACTGCTGGCCACCGTAAATGCAACACCCTGAAGGAAGCATGCAAATAACGAAATCTACAACATGTATTAGTGGAGATGAGATATGTAAATGAATAGAATTTCAGTGCAGACACACATCACGCCACCTCAAAGCGCTATTTAAGGCTTGGAGATTTTGACGATTTTAAGTTCGGCAATTGTGTTTTTCTTGTGGTTTTTTCAAAAAACGATCAGTTATGCGTAGTAGAAAACTGCGATCAGCTTTTGATCAAGTATCCGAGTTCGACAGAGGAAGGATAGTGGCCTACCGAGATTGTGGATTATCTTTCAAGGAAATCGGTAGTCGTGTTGGACGAAACCAAACAACTGTAATGCGAATATGTGACCGTTGTATGCAGGAGGGTACAACAGACCGACGTGGTCGATCGCATCCACCTCAGTGCACCACTTCACGTGAGGACAGGCAAATTGTGTGCATGGCAGTGACGGATCTTTCAGTCACATCACGAACCGTAGCACAGCACATTAAGTCTGTAACGCATCATTTAGTGTCTGCACGTACCATTCGACGCCGTTTACAGCAGAGTGGTCTGTCCGCAAGACGTCCATTGCTTGGTTCTACCCTTGACGCAGAACCACAGACGTCTCCACCGCCAATGGTGCGATGAAAGAATGGGCGGCAGAATGGAATGAAGTTGTCTTTACTGACGAGTCACGCATCTGTCTTTAACACCACGATGGTCGGATTCGAGTCCGGAGACACCGTGGAGAGAGGATGCTGAACAGCTGCATTATGCACCGCCACACTGGTCCTGCACCGGGTATTATGGTATGGGGCGGTATTGAATATCACTCTCGCACTCCTCTAATACGCATTGCCGGTACTTTAAACAGCCAGCGCTACATCTCCGAGGTGTTGGAGACAGTTGTCCTTCCTTACTTTCAGGGCTTGGCCACAGCCATATTTCAACAGGATAATGCGCGACCACACGTGGCACGCATTGTCCAAAGATTCTTCGTCAATTACCAGAATGAATTGCTTCCCTGGCTGGCTCGCTCTCCGAATCTTTCACCGATAGAAAACATGTGGTCCATGGTTGCTCAATGATTGACCCAGATTACACCCCCAGCTGCCACACCAGATTAACTTTGGCAACGTGTGGAAGCTGCTTTTGGTCTGCTGTACCCCAAGAACACATCCAAAGTCTCTTTAATCAATGCCGAGGCGTGTGGCAGCCGTAATCTCCAGCAATGGCGGCTACTCTGGCTACTGATTCTGACAGGAATCACACTTCACAGAAGTCTATAAATTTAATCATTTGATACTTGGTCAACATGTTGTCTACAAAATAAATTTTGTTGTGCTATCTCTTGGTGTTGCATTTAAGGTGGCCAGCAGTGTATTTAAATAAATTTTTTTGTCAAAATGTCCTTAAAACAATTTTATACATATATTCTAATCTAAGTGACACTAAATATCATGAAAATTATACATTTATGCGCTTTTGAAAATCACGGTTCTGAACGTAGTCGGATACCTTAATGTGAAACTTTTTTCAATTCCTACTATTATATATATATGTGATGAATCCCCAGCCCCTGCAAGTGTCAGTTGGAGTAAACTTCCTTCCCGGACAATTCAACCCACCTCCCGCATAAGAACGTTGACTTCTACTTTCACCGGACTTAGAAAAGACCCGTGTACTAACGACTCACTCGCTGCTGATCAACGCTGAAAGAGGTCTCGTTTTGTCATGGCTTGGAGTGCAGACTGCTTTATTGAATATTGAAATAAAATATAACATGATAAACGGCTGCACGTTGCATTTCTCCTGTCAATCCAAGAATTTCTCCAATACATGATATATATATATATATATATATATATATATATATATATATATATATATATATATATATATATAGTTCCCAATTTCCCTATATATACATGTAATAATTCCAATAACTTAATTGCAATAGCTCTTGCATTATTTAATGTCCAGTTCTTCAGGATAACCATGTAGTTATTTTAATTGGTTAATCGCCAACCGGGAACTTATGAAACTATCTCCCCTTACCTCCTAAAATCACGTGACGTCTCATTGCCCATAAATACCGAGATCTGGAAATCACGCGCTCTTCTCTTCTGCTCTCGCCTATCTGCAATCATGTAACCAACCGACTGCCACGCTTTCTGTGTTGGTCTTTGTCTGTGTTTGTGCCATGATGTTTACTTCTTGTTATATGTAATGCCGTCCCTACTTGATCTTTATGTGTTTCCAGATGTGAATAAACTGGATTATTGATTTACATGAGTGCCTCTTCGATAATACAGTACTCGACCACTCGCCACGTAACCCAAGAAAATCAATTTCACCACCGACCACGCCTTATATATATATATATATATATATATATATATATATATATATATATATATATATATATATATATATATATATATATGTGTGTGTGTATGTACCGTATTGGCCGAGTGGTATAATTTTCAAATGTTGTAGGGTTTCATGAAAACATCTTCGGAATGGATGTTCATATTTTTATTTTCACATGACACATCAAAGGTGTTACGACAATACAAAAGCATATGAACATACAAAGACAAAGAGAACTGCAGCTATTTACATTTTTACGTGGACGAGGCTAAGACAAAAAGCAAACGGCGACGATTACATGATGAAGGCAAGCAGACAAAGAGCGATCACACAAGATTTTCACTTTCATACCTGCAGTGACAAGCGCGTGACTATTATGTAATAGTAGTTTTGATTGGATAGAATAGGCGGGACAGGGATTTCGGACTAGTTGATTGCAATTAAGATTAAAGAGTTAATTTTTTTGATCCAAAGAATTAAAGCTTGTTTAAATATTAGTAAAAAGAGTTAACAAAAAGGATGCTAGAGGGAGTTATTACATATGTATCTTGTTCAAATTTTCAATCTCTAATAAAATACTTTTTATCCATCCATACAAGTTCAAATGCATTTTTTAAAACTTATAGTGGATGACATGTGATGTTAACACAGTTTTTTATAACATTAATTCATGAATCCTATTTAATTAATGAATAAATAATAATAAACAAAAAATAATAATCCAACAACATATTAAGAAGAAAAATCGCTCGTTGTGTCCCTGTAGCGCAATAGACAGCGCGTTGGACATCTAATCCAAAGGTCATGGGTTCGAATCTCACATGGGGTGGCCTGATTTCTGAGAATGTGGTTTCTTTTTACTATACTATTTTATTGGAATAATTAAATTTTATTAATGAATAAATAGTAACAAAAAATAATAGTCCAACACCCTATATAGAAAGGAAAATGGAAAATTGCAAGGGAAATCGCTTTCTATTTTGAAAATTAATATTGGGATTCAGTCATATGTTTATACATATTTATGTTAATTGTAATTATTTAATAAAAAGTAACTAAAAAAAATTTGTCTTTATTAACATAAGCACGAATTGACTTAAAAAGTTTTTTTTTTATATTACTTGTTAATCTCAGAATATAGAAATGACATCAATTTTGCTAATCATTTTTTTTCCGGATTGAATATTGCGTTTTGTTAAACTGTTTCCCACACATAAATAATAATCTATTACGTGAGAATTGTGTTTTCTCTCTCATCCTTATGAAAATTAAATTATTAATCACCTTACGGAAATTCCAAACATCACATTATCATTAACCATCACAATTTCTTTGGATAAAAAATTTTTTCTTTAAAATTTTTTACCGTATTATAACGCAGTAATAGACACCTTTTTAAGAAAGATTTTTAAAAGGATACTAGTCACGAATCTTATCTACCGGTTTGACTAGTTTAAGATCACAAATACCATCAATCAACTTAATAATAATGATACTGTTACGTGTTTCAAATTTTCAGTTATTAATCATAGAGTATAGACGTAAGTTTTTTAAAATTTTTTTTCTTCTAAAATAACAATATTTCGCTATTATACCACTATAATAGGTTAATATAGAAATTAATTGATTCTGGAAAGGATGAGAATAGAAATATACGATGGAGAGTTTAATATGCTACAATAAAGAAGATATAAGTTTTCAAAAAACTGGGAATTGGGCTATAATATATACTGCAAAGTTTTCTTGTACTCTCAGTATTTTTATTCGTATCAAAATTTACTATAAATGGACATTTGCGACGGGAAAAAATGCTTATTTTTTTCGGGTATAATTTCCTTTTTTTATTTAAATACTTTAAATTTATTTTGTTTTAAAGTATCACTTAGAAATATAGGTTACTTGAGTTAAAGTTACATTAGAGCAATATAAAGGACTATTGGTGTTGGATCTCATAATTTTAAATCATGGACGGTATTCCAGCTATTACCAATTTACAAAACTTCAGCACGTTAGAATTTTCGTCAACCACGTGAGCCCTTTTGTCAACCACGCGAAGACATTTATCAACTACGTGAGGATTTTCGTCAATCCTACGAAGACTTTCGTCAACCACGTGATTACTAGGCTCAAATTTGATCAATATGTAATTATCTCCGATTATATTTAATAGTAAGCGGTTTTAAGCACAGAATACTTTGGCTACTAAGCATGTAATGCTAGGCTTCTATAAAATTCAAACATTTATTTTCATTATTTCTATTAAGGTATCCGACTACGTTCGGAACCGTGATTTTGCAAAAGCGCATAAATGGATAATTTTCATGATATTTAGTGTCACTTAGATTAGAACACATGTATAAAATTGGTTTAAGGACATTTTGAAAAAAAAAATTTATTTAAATATAATATTTCGGCAAAAAGTTAACTTAGAATAATCTTTTTTCCAAATGTTCGCCTTTTGTTAAAAATGCTTCTATTATAATACAGTCAACCTTCCTATAACGCGGTACTCTCAGAGAACGCGGTTTCTATATAACGCGGAGCTGAAATTGCGACAGCCCTCCTATAACGCGGTTTCCGTTTAACAACGGCCCATCAGTTCTTTCCGATAGGGATAACGTATATTAGTGTTAGTTTTTTTTTTTCGTGGGATCTCTGCTCAGCAAAAGTAACACATTATTTCAAATTTTGTGTAATGAACGCTTAAAAAATAGTGTAAATAATTTACATCTGGAAGTGTAATACATTAATGTTACTTACTGTTGTATTTATTTTATGTTAAAATCTTGCCATCACCTCTCCCTGCGAAATCTAGTTTTATCTAATATATATTATAAATGCGAAAGTTTGTGAGTATCTTTGTGGGACTTTCACGCAAAAAAAACTGAATGGATTTTAATGAAACTTTACAGTAATGTAGCTTATAAATCAGAATAACACATAGGCTAAAATTTATAAAGATATTGTGAGAAGTTTTCAAAATATAACGACAATTGTCAAGAAAGTAGGAAAAAATTCTGCCATTTGCAAAAAAGCCCGTGACAGCATTCATCTATCTTTTTTATCCCTTCTGTTTTGTCTATGCAAGGAAAACTATGAAATTAAAATAAAATATCAAAATGTTTTTATCATTTAGTTTTTTTTTCTTTTTGAATGCTTTTTTTTCAGTACATGTAAATATATATCTACGCTTCCCCCATACTGTTTTTTTATAACTTATATATATATATATATATATATATATATATATATATATATATATATATATATATGTTTTATAATGTTTTTTAAAAGTATTTCAATTAATTCATTACTAAATTAATTATTTGTTAATTAAAAAAGTACATTGTCTATTACTTTGGATAATAATACATTTCAGAGACATTTTTAAGCAACTAAAGAATCGTTTTCTTTTCATTGCTTCACATTAATAATTTTTTAACTAATGCAATATTGTTTTTTAAAAGTCATAGATCGAAATTTGAAGCTATATTTTATCTGTGAGGGGGAGGGGAAGAGGAAACAGTAATTTTATACTAAAAAAACCGTTTTATGCCGGGCTAGAGGGAGGGGAAAAAAACCTGTCCTAAATCGAAAATATGTGGAACAAATTTCGAAAAAGGGAAATTTAATGAAATAATTTTAGAAATCACACTCACATTGCGTGCGTACAAACACACACATAATTGCTGGCGTCATGAGGGAAAGAGAAAGCCCGTGCAAAGCCGGGTCATGCAGCTAGTTATGAAATAAAAAAAGTACTGATGACACTGATCGAAGAATAAATTAAAAGCGTAGCGGGCACCGAGGCATGGCGTAGACAAAACAAAATCAG
This sequence comes from Trichonephila clavipes, assembly GCA_019973935.1. Classification (NCBI taxonomy): domain Eukaryota; kingdom Metazoa; phylum Arthropoda; class Arachnida; order Araneae; family Nephilidae; genus Trichonephila; species Trichonephila clavipes. The sequence continues at coordinate 49,620 of BMAU01016086.1, forward strand.
TAACGCCGTAGGAGTTTATCTCGTCTTTTTTTATTTATTGGTCTCCATATAACGCGGTACGAATGATGTGATTTGTACTAATTCTGAGTTTCTTATAGCGCGGTTTCCATACAACGCGGTAGACGGTTTCCATACAACGCGGTAGACGGTTTCCATACAACGCGGTAGACGGTTTCCATAGATCGCGCTACGAATTAGCCTGGTTTGTAAGGTTAAATTCGAGTTTCTTATAGCACGGTTTCCATATAACGCGTTACGCACTCACCGCGTTATAGGAGGGTTGATTGTAATATTTTGCCTGTATATAGCTCAGACCTCTCTACAGAGGCCCAACTAGAATTTTTGAAATATATAACTTAGAAATGGATTTATCTATATTTTACGACAACAGAGGGGAGCAATTTTAAGAAAAACGCCAAAAATTATTTCAATTGGTGGTAACTCTGAAAATAATGTGAACTTTTCAAAAATTCTAGTTGAACCTCTGTAGAGAGATCTGAGCTATATACAGGCAAAATATTATTATAATAGAAGCATTTTTCACAAAGGGAGAACATTTGGAAAAAAGATTATTCTAAGTTAATTTTTTGCCAAAATATTGTATTTAAATAATTTTTTTTGTCAAAATGTCCTTAAATAAATTTTATGCATGTATTCTAATCTGAGTGACACTAAGACACTCCAGCACCGTTCAACCGATCACGATGAAATTTGACATGTATATGTATTTTTTTTGTGGAGAAGGTTTTTGTTCAATCCTCTTTGTTGCAGCTCCCAACCAGGTGGTGCTACAGCATATCAACTTCTGCACCGTTCGATCAATCACCAAGTTGCCAACAGGGTCGCCAAAAATAATGCAACTTGGCTCTGTCGCCAACATTTCGCTATGCTTCCATTGAATCGCCATTATAATATTAAAAAACGGCATTGTTTGCGAATATTACTACTTTAACATAAAATAAATACAACAGAAAGTAATATTAACGTATTACACACCCAGATATAATTATTTACACTATTTTAAGCATTCGTTACACATAATTTGTAACAATATGTTAATTTTGCTGAGAAATCAGCTTAGAAAGGGGTTTTCAAAGATCAACTCACAAGGGAGTTACGAGGGCGTTTTAAGTAAAAAAAAAAATCCTTTTTATCAGTTATTTGTCCTACAGACTGAAAATTTAACAAATATGATTTTTTGTTCAGCTGAGATATGCAAAAAGCTTTTTTTGTTTAATTTGCAATTCACGTAAAATTATCTCGTTAAAAACTTCTTTATCCTTCAGTCTGTATTGTTTAATTTTACAGTTCTCCCGTGTGAAGAACGGATATGCCAGCTAGCATTTTATAAATATCACGTAAGGCGATATAGAAAGAAAGGAAAAACATGAGTTGGCATACCTTTGAATAGCTCCCAGACGTTCTTTCCATTAAAAAAATCGTCTTATTAATTAAATTATTTTAGGTAATATGATAAAGTAATTTTTCTTTCTATATAAATCAATCTTAATCGCCAAAAATATTTCAAAACAACATAAAAAAAGCATGTGACTCTATAAACCAGAGCTCCTCAACCTTTTTAACGCCGCGGTCCGGTCGACGTTTAATAATTTTACCGTGGCCTTCTGAAGGGGGAGGGACCTTGATTGTACATATTTTAAATTGCTTACATTTAATAATTTTAATTTAGTTGTATTTAAACATATATTCAAAACAAAATACAGTTACACCAAAAAAATGAAAGCGAAAAATGATTTAGGAAACCAATGGGAAATACACTACAGTGAATAAAATGGGACTAATTTAATGTTCCCTGAGCGACCCTGTTCCATTTGATCCACTGACTGGTACCGGTCTACGATCCGGCTTGCTTTGTAAAGCTTACTTTGTAAAATTTCATATTCATGTGACTGTGTAACTTATGTGTGGATGATATATAGTGTAATATAATAAAATACACATTCATCTTTTCATGTTGAGTTTCAAAATTACTTCTCTTGTTAAGGATTTACTACAGCGTTTCTCAAACTGTGGGGCACGCCCCCTAAGGGGGGAGTGATATCACTGTAAGGGGGGCGCGAGCTTATTGAAAAGTCGAAAGTAAATGATTTAAAATAAGCATTAATTTACTGAAAGGAAGTAAAACAAAAAAATACATTCTGGCATAATAAAAATTAAATGCCCATTTACACTGATATAATATACTTATAAACGTATCAGTACTTCACAATTTTTTTGGTAGTTAATTTATCAATATTAAATTAAAAACAAGTTTAATAATTACTAGTGCCTCTCGTGGTTTTGTCATGTACAAAATGTAATACATGTATTTGATAGTTTGTATGGTTTATAATTAATGTTGTATTTTAGCTTTAGCGTCAAAGTATATTTTTATTGTGTTTAATGCTTTATTATTGTATTGGGGGGAGGGAGGGAGGGAGCGATGACAATTGGGTCACAGTTATTGAAAGTTTGAGAAATACTGATTTACAAGCTTCAGTTAGTTAAGACAGCCTTTCTCAAAAAGTGGGACCCCCCCCATAGGGGCGCGATAACCTTACTTCGGGGTCGCGAGCCTATCGAAAAAAAAAGATTATTTTAAATATTATTAAATTTCTGAAAAGAAAAGCAAAACACAAAATACATTCTGACACATTTGCACTAATATAATATACCTATAAATGCAGCAGTATTGCACCATCTCTTTGGAATTTAATTCATCAATACTTCGTTAAGAACAAGTTTAATTATTACTAGTGATTTCCATAGGCTTGATAATTTGTATGGTTTGTAACTAAAGTCTCATTGCAGTTTTAGCTTCAAAGTACATTATTATCGCATTCAATACATTGTTAATATACAAAAGGGTGATGAAAATTAGGATTGAAAATTGGGTTGCAAACATTGAAAGCTTGAGACGCACTGAGTTAAGGTATCCGACTACGTTCGGAACCGTGATTTTGCAAAAGCGTATAAATGGATAATATTTATGATATTTAGTATCACTTAGATTAGAAAATGCATATAAAATTTTTTAAGAATAGTATTACAATAAAAAATCATTTAAGTACAATATTTTGACAAAAAATGAACATAGAATGACCCATTTTCAAAACATTCTCCTTTTGTGAAAAATGCTTCTATTATAATAATATTTTGCCTGTATATAGCTCAGACCTCTGTACAGAAGATCAACTAGAATTTTTGAAATATATAATTTAGAAGTAGATTTATACATATTTTACAACAACAGAGGGGAGAAATTTTAAGAAATAAACGCCGATAATTATTTCAATTGGTTCTAACTTTGAAAATAATGTAAATTTTTCAAAATCATAGTTGAGCCTCTGCACAGAGGTCTGAGTTATATACAGGCAAAATATTATTATAATAGAAGCATTTTTCACAAAGGGAGAACATTTGGAAAAAAGATTATTCTAAGTTAATTTTTTGCCAAAATATTGTATTTAAATGTTTTTTTGTCAAATGTCCTTAAAACAATTTTATACATGTATTCTAATCTAAGTGACACTAAATATCATGAACATTATCCATTAATGCATTTTTTTAAAATCACGGTTCCGAACGTAGTCGGATACCTTAAGATAAAAAACGTTTTTATCTACCACTTTAAACAACGATCTATTCTATTATGCTTTTATGTATTCGCAGCTCCACTTGTTCGAGTATCTGGCCCAAAGGCCACGAATGCGGATTAATCTCCGTGGCAAGGCCGCTCCTGCTGTCCTACTCCCACAAGGATTTGTCATGGCCGAGGTGTCATGGTCAGAACGTGATGTTGGCTCTCAATTAAGGGCCAAGCCCTCGCTGTCTAAGGATATCAAGGTTGAAAGTTCAGGTGCAAGTCCATGAATGCCTAAAGAGATCGCTCCTTTCTTTCTTCTTCATGTATTTAACGGACAATGTGATGGATTGTAGGAAAAGTCTTGTCTTTTGTCATAACTTGAGAATTAGAAGGGACACAATTGCGTTTGGACAATATTGTATTTGGGAAGATTCGAGATGACACCTGCGTGATTTGATAAACGTGTCTGTAGACGACTTGTAAAAATTAAAAAGATTAAATAATTTTTAAAAAATAAATCATTGCGATGAGAAAAATACTTCTTATAAAAACTAATCTGACATTTTTCAGGTTATGTTCCATGTTGTTTTGTACTTTTTGCTCAACAAAGAACAAGTTTTGCTGAAACCAAGCCGATGGCATATGTAACGATTTGTTGAAATATTGTGCTTGCGTATAAAAAAAATTCAGTTTAGAATAAAATTTCTTTTTAACGGATTGTAATTAAACTCTTATTAAAAAACATCAGCATTTTTTTTTGTCTACAGATAAAGATAAATGATGTTCAGTTTAAACCTATATAAAAATAGGAATCCAAGATGTGTTTTAAAATTTGTTAAATTGATGTGATTTTAATTTACGTCGCTTTCTGAAGCAACACGAGGGCTATTGGTGACGGAACTCGTAATTCTGTACCATGGTTAAGTGTCGTGGATGGCATAATTTCGGAAAAAATGTAAATGCATAATCCTGTCGCAGGGTTCTTGATATATGTGAAATCAAAATCTAGCATTTTCTTTGTATATATTTTGAGTAAAAAACTTCATTAAACTATCTATATATCTTTATAAGTTTAGGTTCCGCTGTAAAATATTTGAAGCCTAGAGGCTGAATTGTAGCGTATCGCGCTTTCACGCCTTTAGTCTGGGTTTCAAATGCCGGGCTGGAAAAGGTCGACTCCTTTCAGTGGGCCTGGAAAGGAATTTCATCCTTTCAGAGGGTCGATAAATAATGAGTGACAAACTTACTTGGGAACTTAACTCTGGGGGTTTTAGCGTCAGACTGATTACCTAGCTGAAACATCTGCTCATGCTCCTCAGTGCCCGAGGTCACGAAAACTGAGATGGGCATAGAGTAGGCCTTGGCTGTCATGGGCTGTTGCGCCAATGATTGTGTAAAAAGTTGTAAGAAATTAGATTGTAAAAAATTTTCTTGGCATTGTATTTGATACTACACGAAAAGGACTCACTTCAGTTTTCTAAATTCTGTAAATATATGCTTTGCTGGCAAGAAAAATGTTGTTATTAATTTTCATTGAAAGGTTTGAACTATAAATCGTTGTAGATAATTTTAAAAGCTAATATTTTCCTAGTAGGCCCGTTACTAATGCTATTGCTTTCATATAAATTAACATTTAAAAATGATGTATTTGATTTCTCATAACAAAATAATAATTACTCTGAACAATACATTTAGTGGTATAAATGAAAATATTTTAGTTTTTGCAAAAGTGGAGGGGGAAGAACGGATTAAATGCTGACGTAAGAATAGTGGAACAGGGTTCACACACAATAGTATCTCTGGTAAATAATAATACACTCAGAAACATTGAAAATAGTGACCCAAGAAGAAAGCATCGGATTGAAATGAAATTTAATACACATAATGACACAGATGAGAGATTCACTTGATCCCAAAAACAAGACAATTAAACGAATACAGGGTGTGCAACGACACAAATACTGCGCAACTTCAATAGCACGTTGGACCACCTCCAGCTGCAATACATGCCACCAGACGGTACGGCATTGAGTTGATTAGACACCTAATGATGTCCTGAGGCAAATGGGCCTACAAATCTTGAACAGCCAACTCTAAATCATGTACAGAGTGACACGATGGCATCTGCTGTTTTAGCTGATCCCACACGTGCTCTACAGAGTACAAATCGGGGGAGTGGACTGACCATGGAAGAGTCTGAAAATGACGTAGGAAGTCTTGAGCAACTCGCTGTATGCGGACGAGCATTATCTTGCTGGAAAATTGCCCCTGGGAGACCATTTAGGAAAGGTCCTACATGGGGTCGAAAAATATCATCAACGTAACGTTGGCCCGTTAAGGTTCCACGCATCACAATTAAAGTCGACCGGCTATCATAGGCTATGTCCCCCCCCCAGACCATTACACCAGCTGTGCGGGCAGTGTGACGTAGAACAGTTTGGGGGAATTGTAGCGTTCACCAGGGTGCCTCCATACCCGTACACGGTTATCATCTGTCTCCAAAACAAACCGGGAATCATCACTAAACACAACCTTTTCAACCTTTTGCCAATCTGTGATATTCCACATTGATCTGGCTTGGCACCACAGTTGACGATGTTCCGGTGTTAAAGGGAGTGCACGGAAAAGGCGCTTGGATTTAAGTGGGAAAAAAATGCATGAGAATGTATAGTAGTTAGTCGGGGCCATTGTATTATTTCGTGTTAACTGATGTTTCGTCTTAAGCGTTTTAGCGTTAAACGTATTTCACTGTATCTTATGTACTATGTTTAAGGTAATATCTGCGTGTTCTCTCTCTCTCTCTCTCTTATAGTTCCTCACTTAGGTAAATTTGAATAATATTGTTACGAATTTTGTGTAAATAATTTTTATTTGGGTGTTTAATGCATTTATATTACTCTATGTTATATTTATTTCATGCTAAAATTGTACTACTCACAAGCAATGCCACCCCTTACGTTATGATGACGATTCAATGAGAACTTGGCAAAATCTTGGCAGTAGAGCCAAGTTGGCATCATTTTTGGCGACCAGGTTAGCAAGTTTGGGACCCTCTGGATTCTTCTAGACAGGGGTGTCCAACACGCGGTCCGCCAGTACGTAAGTTGCCACCCACCGACTCTTTTTAAAAAATTTTTAAATATCAGGTTTTTAAAGTTTTTTCATTTTCAAATTTTATATATATATATATATATATATATATATATATATATATATATATATATATCGAACTTTCGGATTTTTTAGTTTAAACTTTTTGATTTTAGATATTTTTTAATATGAACTTTCGGATCTCAAATATTTTTTATACATATACAACTATTTTTTCTACTTATACAACTATTTTGAAGATGGGTGCATCATCTTTGGTGTTCGATGGTTCACTTATATTACGCACTAATTTGTCTTTGAATTTTAATATTTTAATGTTATAATATCTTTCAGAATGCGATGGCGAATAGTTTAATTTTTCAAGTATAATGGTTTAATTTTAACTTTTTAATTTTTAAATTTTTAAATTTTTGAAGTTTGGATATTTTCCGATTAACTTATCAAGTTGCAATAGGGGGAAGGTTGGCGCCATCAAACTAGTTTAACCCCACTTATCGGTCCTAAGTCCGAGGTTGCACTTGGATATTTTATAAATTTTTATTTTATTTTACAATTTTTTAATGTTGTTTGAAAACGATGGAATTTTATCTTTTATATTCACCATTGATATTTTGAAATAGCATTTAGTATTATAAGATTCGTATGTTTCAATTTTTTAATTGATTATTGTGATTTATTGTTGATGATTGATTTTAAATATTTAAATATTAAATATTTATAATATATATATATATATATATATATATATATATATATATAACTACAATGCATTTGCCTGTTACCGGTTCTTGTTTTAAAATAAATCCCTTTCGATAATAGAAATGTCCTTTAGATTAAAGTAGATTTATATTTTATCAAATAGTTACATTAGATTTTACTATAAAAAATTACTTTTAAATAAATTCCAAATTGCATTATGCATATCCTTTACTATGAATGGTGGTACATGAATCTCTGTGTGCGCGCGACTTTCCTTTCTCCTACTCCTTTTCTGTTTGAAGTACCCAAAAAGCAAGAGGCAGTCAGAGATGGTTTTTAAAGTTTTTTTAAAAAAATATTCAGGATGGTTAAGATAAAGGGCAATGTACACTTAATCGTTTGCGAATGACAGCACTATCAAATTTCAACAATGAATAACGAAAGATCATTTCAAAAGGAACACCGTAATTTTGAAGAAAATGGCAACTATAAAATTTTAAACATTATTTGATCATTGCATTATTATATTACATAAACATTATTATATTATCTATGTCTGTGTACATGAAAAATAATGAAAACAATAATAATAATTCATTCTGTTTTAAATTTCTACTCCAATAAATGTTTTCTTGTTTCCAAATCTGATATAAAGGTACATATTTTTATGTGCGAGAAGATTATAATGTTTTTCCGAAGTGGCCCGCAAGGTCATTTGGGTTGGACAACCTTGTTCTAGAAAGTAGGGGATCTCGCCACTAAGTTCACGCTTATTGACGCGAGCGGATTTTTCTGGAAGTTTCCGTTGGGTTTATAAATAGGAGTGCCTGCCGCAACCGATCAGTCTTGATTAAACCAGCGAGTAGTGAGGATTGTTTTGACTAGCGATTAGCTCGACTGTGCTTGTGAATAACTTTACTTACGTGTATTTTTAAACGCTGATTATTGTGTTTGATTGCTGTTGTAGGTGTGAAGACCTTCGGATATTTACCCTGTGAATATTGCCGTTGAATACTGTATTTAAAGGATTGTATTTTTGATAATAAATTCGCATCGCTCTTAAAGAACTGTTTATTTTCTTTGTGATTGTTTTTGCATAAAATCCTAGATCCCGGATCTACGTAACAATATAAACCAGCATGCTCATTGCTCATTCAGAGAGGAAGTTGAACATGATTATTTTTTTCATATTGGTAAAAAACGAGTTAAATTAAAAAGTAACAGCAACATTTGTTCTACGACCTAATTGGGAGTTTGTGATCCTTTACAATGATTGTGATGCTGACCATTATTTTGTTGCAAGAAAATAAGAGTTTAATCTAGATGAGTAAACTTTTTGAAACTTTTAAGGTAATTGGGCATTTAAAAACCTGTAAGAAAATGAATAATAAAAACTTGTGGTAAGCTTGTTGTCCTTTACTTTTTTTTTTAAAAAAAAGACCGATAGCTTTTTTACTGGCCTCTTTCCTCTCTCCGCATTTTCTCAGTAAGCATGAATTTTATAACGAATTTATTGTAAAATTTCTTAGCTGTAATTAGTTGCGAGATTGTCCCTTTTTTGTTTTATAAAATATCGGTTAAAAATATCAATTATTTATAGATCATTTTTAGCTTTTAAACATTATTGATATGCAGGAATTGATAAACGTGGGAAATTGTAAAAAAATCTTTCATCTAATTAGTAAAACAAAAATTCTTTTTATTATAAAAAGAATGCTGAATTTCTAAGACGTTTTAATGAATGTTCAATGGGTTGTGTAAAATCTAAGATTCAGATAGTTTTCAATAAAAAATATGTGGTTATTAATAGCCAATTAGGATAATTTATTATCAAATAAAATTTTTGATTTAATATTCATTAAATCAAAAGTATGTCTGTTTGATATTGTTCTTAAAGTCGATGATAAATTTATATTTAACTGAACATCAGTGACATCTCTCGAATTCCTTGTGTTTTTCAGCGCTTCAACCATATTTGACTCGACATTTTTCAATATTTTATTGGATTCTATAATTGAATTCATTTTAATTTCTGGTACGTAAACTAGCTTCGATGTTCTAATCGAATTTGTAAATTTCTACTAAATGAAATCATTAAAGTAAATACAAAGCGTAAGAACTTTCGAAATAAAAATTCCTTATTCTTTTGATAAATGCTAAAATAAGTAGTGAGGTATTCGTCAGTGGGCGATACCTTACTCCTAAGTTATTTTCGTGACCTAGAGGTGTGGGAGTGAATGAAGAACCAGGCGTTGCCATGATCTTAAAATGTCTTTATTAAGATCTTAACTTAAACACTAACAGTGATAATAGTTATATTATAACTTAGCGGATCTGAGGTGAGAAAACATATAATACGTATTACCAAATAAGTGCGACTTTAATCACTTTCTTCCCGCCTATTCCTAATCTCAACTCATACACAGTCCTAATAGATAACAGAACTATCCTATCTTAATCTCTTGTTCAACCGCAATCCTCTCGGATTCTAAATATCTTTTGTTTATCTCGCGTGGAATAGTATCCACCTTGGCTTGATCATTCTATCACTGATAGCTTCACACTCAATGACGGCTTTCTTCTCTTCCTTCAGTTCACGCGCTTAAACTCAGACTAGCATAATCACTTGCCAATAGGTCATCCGCTTATGTTAAACTTCTGCTATTTAATAGGTTTCTAATTTGCATATTCAGGCTTCGCTTTTGGATTTGGTTGGAAAGAATTTGCCATTTTAGGCCCCAAAGAACCCAAGAAGAGTTTTTAGTAGAAAGCGCAATGAGCCCGTCACAAAGTGTTTACATATACGCAGGCCTTCATAAGTCAAGATAGAACATGTATTTCAAGACCTACTTCAGTAAAATCCTATATAATTTAATCAAATGAATTTTCAAGATTATTTATATATAATCATTCATAAAAACTTACTCCTTTCATCTTTTATTAAAACTCTTTTGACTAATTTATAAGGGATTTTACAGAAGTAAGGCCTAAAATAAATGTTCTACTTTGACTTTTAAAAACCTGAGTATAAATATAAATTTAGAAAACTTAATTTTTGTCTGCTAATCTATTTTTAGAAAAAAACTGACTTTCGAAGAAAAGCAAAAATATATATGTATACAAAAGTAATAATAATGCTACGTTATGCTAATGTTTCCTCAGAAATAATGCTACGAAATTTCGAAAGTTTTCAAAAATTGCCTCATCTATCTCAAACGTTTATTTTTAATGCATCGTTGATAAGTCAAGTAGAAGTAGTTCGCCTAATTCTTTAAGATGGAGGGGCATCTGATGGATTGAAATAGGTGTAGCACAAGTTGATGGTGCTTCGTAATGTTTTTAATAATGTAATCAAACGACTTTAGAATGAGTTCGGATCCGAGAATTCCGCTTCAAGCTATGATTCAGGGCACTCATATGTTTTAACAACATTCGATGATCATTTTCTAGCTCATTATGTGTAAAGAAACAGATATGTTACTTAGTATCTAAACTCATTGCAGTTCATTTTGTGGCAATTGGAAGAAGAATTTCGTTTACCACACGATCCAAAGATATCTTCACAACGAAGGCCTATATGCAAGGAGACTAATTAAATATACACCGAACTCTTTTTTTAGAGCACGATTTTGAAATAACACTATACACGAATTTAACTAACTTTATTGTTTTAGAACGAATTTAAAGAAAATTTGGGGACTCGTACCCTTTGGATGAGGATGGTTTGAATGAGTTTATGATAGTTTTCGATAATAAAGAAGTCGATAATGACAACGTCGAAGGTGAAGTCCAGCAATTAACAACTGATTAATTCACTTGAAATTTGCTTCAAGTATGGAACAACATTTTCTTACTCATGATCATGACACAGAGGGTGCATTAAAATTTCTACGTAATCTTGTGTAGAAGGATATCAAAAATTATATGATCAACTTGAGAAACCAATAAGACAGCCACTAATAAGACTTTGTAACAATCGAAAAACTAGCAGAGGCGGTTAATAATGAACGAAATTTTTCATTTGAATTAAAACCGATAGTCGTGCTAGACATATTTGACACATCTACTGATGAAAGTATTTTTGATCCAGTTCGTAAGAAACGTACACGCTTGTTATCAAGTAGCGATGTTGCAAATTGTAGTTAATAGTTTTGTACTGGTATCATATACATAAGCTAGTGACAGACAACGGACAAATGTGATCACTTTTGTCTAGTGGTATATTACGTGCTTACGAATCCGTAGGTCGCGAGTTCTGTCCTCCGGATATGTGCCACTTAAGTTTCATTATACCAATTTCTATTTGAAATTTTAATGTTGTGTGTATACTTATACACTGAATTTTCTCTGTACACTGATTTTAGTTTTATTTGTAACAAAAATGAAGTGTTTTTGTTTTATAAATATTTAACGTGGATTTTATTATTACTTTTGCACGGATTTGGGAAAAATATTAAAAAAATTTTTCATCTTAAACGACTTTTAAAATTGTGGGACATATCCCCAATTTTACCATATGTTGCATATATTTTTAAACGATTTTTTTGCACGGTGTTCTAAGAAACGTATCTACCTTGCAAAAAAAAAAAAAAAAAAAAAAAAAAAAAAAAGAAGAGTTGGGTGTATCCTTTGACATTTTGGGCTAGAGTGCATGCTGATTGGACAAAGGATGAATGGGAGCATGTACTTTTAACAGAGGAGGCTTACTTTAGAAAGTAATTCTCACAATGTTTTGATTTGAAGGGAACAAATAAACCTTCACTATGAATACAACACTGATGAACAATGTGCATGTAACAGGGATAGAATCATGGTGTGGTCTGGAATCTCTTTGGAAACCCATACAAATTTGTATGTGTCCAATGAAGCCATTGGGAATGGTCAAAAATATGGAGAACACCTTCATCAACACTCAAGACTGTACTGTAGTAGTTGATGACAGCTTTATTGTGACAGTTGATAATACTAGTCAATTTTATCGAACTATTCCTGTCAACAGATACCGTAAAATTCGGCGTATAAAGCGCATAGCCGCATAACGCGCACCGTATAGGCTGCAATTTTTAGCTTTTAGATATATTAGCGTGTTTAAAGTGCGCGTTATACGCCGGATTTTACGGTACTTGCTTAATCGGAACATTAGGTAAATGAAGAGATCATCGTGTTTTCCTGATTTAAATCCGATAGTGCGATTTTGTGGCTATTTTAGAAGAGCAGTTACTACTCAGAATTCTCCACAGATGCCAGTATGAGTTTCTACAAGGGTTGCCTCTTGTATAATCTTCCATATCGGTTTATGTTTCGGACAACTTTATCTTATAGGGGGAAAACCGACGGCGATAATGCATTAAAACTAGGGTATGACACATTTTTTTATTATATTTAAAATATTTGTGAAAAGTTTTAAGTTATTCAAGTACTATAATTTTTGCAAAGAATTGAATTTTTAAAAGTTGTCATTGTTTAATAATAAATTATTCATTAAGATCCTTAAATGTAAATGATATTAAATAAATGTATAAAGACTCACTGAAGGCCCAGTGGTCGAGTGGTAGCGTCCGGGTTCTATTCCCGGTTTGAGCTATGTCCACTCGGTCTTTCATTCCTACTGCAGTGGGTCGATAAAATGAGTATCAAGCTTGCTTGGGGACTGTAAGGAACTCTAGACCCCTTCTAAAACTCTAGGTGGCAACGCGGACTGATCGGAAGCACTGCGCATGCGCGAGTGCCAAGCCAGAGGCAGTCGGCTTTTACCTCTCGACGAGAGCAGACGGTATCTGTGAGCTCCGCCCATGAGTGCAGTGTGGATATCTGGAGACGGTGATTTCCTCTTGACGAGATAGGCAAAGATTTTGTGTGTTCCATTCGCGAGCGTATAGAAATTCAGGAAGTGAGTAATTTGCTTTTGACAAGAGAGGCTGTATCTAGCTCCATCAGCGAGCGTAAGGAATGACCTCTCTGCAAATGTCAATCGGATCGCTAATGATTTATACTTAAAAGTGTAAATATTGTACAAAATAGTGTATGTCTGAGAAATGTCCTGTGTGTTTGGGAAATAAATCTACAAAAGACCAAACAAGTGTCATCACTTAGATGCTTAGGACGTTACAGGACTTAAACACTGGGGTCTCGCTTCAGACTGACCACCTGGTCGGGACATCTGCTCATGCACCTCAGCGCCCAATGGTCACGTATACTGGGATGGGCATAGTAGGCGCTGGCTCTCATGGGCTGTCGAACCACTGAGTTTGAGTTTATAAAGGCTCTTTTTGACAATTTTCTTGAATTAAGCTACGTTCTTACAAAATTTATTAGAAGACACCCCCGCTTAACTTTTGGAAATCTCTGCAAAATTGAATTAGTTTATTTTAAATGAAGGCAAGTCATAAAAAATATTCACTTTAGAATAAGGAATAAGTGGAAAGTAAGAGATGAGAAAATTTTTTAAAAGTTACTTCAGTATTAGCTGAAACTAAAATTTAGGGAACAGAATACGCGAGATTAAAATGAAGCAAAATGTTTAACTTCAAGTTTAAACTGATCCAACAAATTCATCATTATTTTAAAATCCTAAACTGTGCAATAATCGAAATGTGTGAAGCAAGAGAACAGTCATAAATCCTCTTTGTACACAAAAGCTCTTATGCCATTAAGAAGTAAACATTTATTCATTTTAAATATATATTCTCTGCGCTTTAAATAAAATATTCATATAAGTTAATTCGATGAAGTATTTGCATGCTTGTCTTTTTTATACGAAAAAAAAAAATTATTTCAATTGAAAATATACATTTTCTTAGGCCTGTGAATTTTTATTAACCACCAATGAGATAGGATTTCATTTGTGAGTCAGACAAAATGTCTCTTTTATATCTTTTGTGTAGTTGTAATTTTAAAAATATCTAAGAGGATGCCATGAAAAAGTTTCAACTCTTTTTCATAGAAAAAAATGTAAATTTATTGCAACTATAATTATAGCCCAGTGCCTGAGAGGTTGCGTTTCGAGTTTTCACACCACAGGTCCGGGGTTTGAATCCCGGGTTGGGCAAGGTTGCAACTTAGCCTTTCATCCCTTCAGTGGGTCGATAAATGAGTATCAGGTTTGATTGGGGTAACCAAACACTGGGGGTTTCGCGATAGACTGACCACCTAACGGTGCATCTGCTCATGTACATCAGTTCCCAAGGTCACGTATACTGTGGTGGGCACAGCAGGCCTTGGCCCTCATGGGCTGTTGCGTCACTGAGTTTAGTTTTTTGTATTTAATAACAAAATAGTTCTTTAAGCGTACCAATACAATCACATATTTTCCATTTTGGTCATATCTATATGTTTTTTTTTGTACAAAGTGTGCTATAAAATTTTCCTGGAGCTATTTTACTTATGAAATGGATGTCTACAGAAAGTATGAACAGCGCAGGAGTGGCCAAATGGTGACCAGCATTACCACTAGGGTTTCTAATTTTCTGGATTTTTCTATTGCCGGGAATGTAATTGTTGTTCCCAAATTTCCAAAAATACACCAAAATTTCAAAATTTTTTAAAAAAAGTTATTTTTAAATAAAATCAATAATAACTATATAAAATAAGGATACATATAAATTCCAAACTTAATACTTATTTATATAATGAGCTAAAAAATACAAAAATATGTAATAAATTGCTTATTTATTTTTAAAATAGGATTACAGAAAGCATAAGCAATTTATATTTTTATCACTCAGCCCAGTTCTAAGCTTTGTGACGGACAATCCGGCAGTAGAAAATGCTCTCGTGGCTTCAACTGACGCTGGAGGAATTGTTTTTAAAGTCTCACATAGTTCTATAATGTTTGGTGATGGATTTTCAGTCGAGTCGAACAACTGTATCTCTTGTTTCATGATTTTGTTGAAACTAGTACTTTCCTTGGTTCAACAATATAAAACATGTGTTTTACAGTAAATTGCTTTCTCTAATTTTTCATCCAACGTCAGAGGTTTTTCTTTCAAAATCTTCATGTTCTCTTCTTCTGAGTGCGAAGAGTTGGATATTGATCTTCGCAGAAAACAATTCTAACCAAAGAATTTTTACCAGGCAATCGCGAAATATCGATAGTACCTGCAGCTGCTTCGTATTTTCTCTCAAAATTCAGGTATTACATTAATACTATCAAATTAACGTTTCGACTCTCATTAATTCTTTGGATTAGAGAATATTTCATATTTTTCGCAAATTCTGTTCGTTCGATTCTCAATAACGAAAGAAAATACACGTCTGCAGTTAGCAAAGTTCCATTTTGACTGTATAATTTTTCTAAGCCAATTTTTACTGGATTTAAGCCTGCTACAATTGCAGCCACAGTTTCAAACTCTACATTGACCATCATTTGTTCTTCTTTAGTGTCAATTAATGCTTTTAAAATTGCTGACTTTATTTTTAACAATCTTTCAGCATTATCAACAAACTATTCCAGCGTGTTTTGGTCCCGGCGATTCCCGAGAATAGAAAAAGAACATAAATCATAAGATTTCTGTGATCTTATTACCCATGCGGCCCGCCAAGACAGTCAAAAAATCTGCCTCGAACCGAGATTTCTTTCCAATGACCGGCTGATATTGATACAGCACCTGAGGAGCTGCAGCTTGATCTTATTGACTTTCAGTCTGATCAGAGTTGGAAAATGTTGAATGCTAATAATCTTTTTAAGGTCAATTCCTACTTCGTTAGAAAAACGTACTGGCGCCATCTGTTGCAGCTAGTTGTAACTTCCACAGAAATAACGCAGAATAAATTTAAAATTAAAAAATAAAACTTATTTAATGAATTAACATTTGAAAAACTGTATTAACATCAAGTGTCATCCTCTACAAGTCTTAAAAATTGTATTTGAATTTGAATGGATGAATAGAAATTATTTTATTAACGATTGAAAAATTGAAAAGATATATATATATATATATATATATATATATATATATATATATATATATATATATATATAAATAAATATATACGAAGAGAGTAGGTATTGAATTAAATGTCTTTGTAGCTATAGATGATGTGAAATTAGCCTAATTAATAAATTGAATAAATTTGGTACTATTTTATTAAGATTATATTTATTGATATTCCTGGTACACTTGATACCTTTTCTGAGATGCAAAGTTAACTAATGAATGCAAAAAAGTATGGCCTTCCGGTACCCTCCACTTTCATTATGTACCCCTCGAGCCAAAACAATTGCTTACCCTCCACCAGTAAAATAATTTGTAAACGTAAATGTATTTATATTTTATTGTATTGAAGTATGTATGCATGTTTTTTTTTTTGTTTTTCTTAAAAAAAAAGAGCTATGCCTGAAACAATTGTTGTATTTGAAAAATGTTTAAAATGAATCTGATTACATATTTTGCTTCTTATAGTCACTGAATCCTTTTTGAACTGTGCCTTTTTAATTGATATGATTTATTATTACTGTTAAAAAAAATCGTAAAAATTAATTTTTATATAACAAATTGTCTTTCAAAATATCTCTATCCTTATCATAAATATTTGATAGTTAAAAAGTATTTTATTTGTTTAAAGTGGATTTTTGCAGAGCTTAATTTTTAGATCTCAAAAATTAAAATTCTACGAGAATTATTTTTGTTTCATTTTTATCAAATTGCAAAGAATAACGACACTTGTAAATAGCACTTTTTTTTCTGCAATGTATTTGCCAATTTTTGTAATTGATAAAATTTCAATGACATTCTTAGAATTTTTTTTAAAGAAGGAGGTATTTTCAAAATTTTATTTAAAAATTTTTTTTAAATAAAAAAGCTCCTCTGAAGCTTTTACAAGTTTCCAATAGATGGCAGCACGACTTATTTTTAAATCTCTAAAAATGTTTCGTGGAATACAGATTATTTGATTAAATTAAAATTTCAAAAATTATTTCAGCTTGCTTTCTGGAAATTGTAAAGAGATCTTCAATTAAATTCTCTAATAAATATGAAGACTTATTTTTTTAATTTTATATTTTGTACTTGGAAAGTTTTTATATTAACAGATAAAATTTAATTATAAACTGTATTATATTTGTACAAACACAAAATCTTTACAATTTTCAATCTTTGAAAGCGGTAAAAATTTTTCTGTGAGATCTAAGCATTTATTTAATGAGCAAAACAAATTACTAAATACTGATACTTAGTTTTATATTAAAAAATTAAGAAATGTTTGCTAAATTATTCTGATAAAAATATTCTTGTATTAAAGAATAATATGTTGTAATTGACTAATTTTTTGATTTATAAAAGGTAAAAGCATACGTAATGTACCATTATATAGTTAAAAAAGATTTTCCAGAACTTAAAAATTAAAGAAAAATATTCGATATCTTGGTATTGATGATTACTATATGTTGCTTACATATATATTATTTAATATACGATTCATATTTATGAGTTAATTAGGAAATCAATTTTTTTCTACTTTAATCTTGTTAAAAATTGTATAATTGACAACATTTTTATTTTAATTGAATCAAATAATTCAAAATAATGAGACATACAATATTTTGTGTGTTTCATTAGGTATTATAAATAAGATGTTAAGGACTTTCTATACTTCACAATTATTTTTTAAAAGATGAGATACTTATTACTTTAAACACTAGTAACTTAAACGGCATTGTGGACAAAAATGATCAAATATTTCGCATCTTTAGAAATTTAAACCTATTTGTCATGGCGCCATCTGTTGATCGTAGATAAAATAATCAATAGAGTTCCTTTTGAATGAAATTAATTATTCATTACAAAGGACAGAAGATATCTACATTTTTAAAATTCGTTTGTTTAAATAAACACAGAAAAAATTTGTAATTCTTCTCGAAAAGTTGGTTTTTATACATATAGGACATTGTATTTGAAAATAATTCTTTAGGAATAGATATAAAATTGCTATATATTTTAAGTGAATTATGTTTTTTTCACTTTCTTATAAAACTGACTCTACAGTGATTCGTATAAATTATTTTAGTCTTTAAAAATAATTAAGATCATAGATATACTTTAAATTAATTTTATTTAGAACTAAAGTTTACTAGGGGAAAAAGTCAATAGCATCGGATTTTACTGTTGCCAAATGATAATATTAAAAAAAAAAGGGATAATGAGAATATTAAAATAAAAGTATGTTTTTAGAAATAACCTTAATACAACCTCTCAGCGGAATTAAATATTATGCTTATAGCAATATATTATAAATTAACCATAGTACTTAAGTTACAATAAGTCTAGAAATTGCATAAATGAAAATAAAAAGCTAAAAAAATTGAAAATCGCAAATTAAAGAAAGCAAATAAAACTTATAATTTATTTATATAATTTTAAAGTAAGAAATGAATTTATATAAAGAAAGAATAGTAAAAATAAGCTATGAATGTTCTTTTTAGATATTAGAAATTAAGGAATTAATACCCTTCCCCATTTTTACGTGAATGTAAAGAAAAAAAAAAAAGATATTACTTATTTATTGTTCATTGTTTCAACAAAATTTAAAGTAACTTTGTATGGCATTGGATGTTAAAGATTAAATTAAAAGTGTTAAATTCGTGGTTAGGTTTAATGAAGTCTACTTTAGTGTAAGATTGTAAAATTCGAATAACACATAATTTAAGGGAGTTTACCCATGTGATGGGTCAAAAAAAAAATTTCCTAAAAATGCTTAAAAAACAGGACGACACATTGATACCCCCCTTAAAAATTGTTGAATATAGAAGAACAAAATATTACTAAAGCTTCAAAAATCATCTGATTTATCAACAGTTTCGGGAATTAAAAAATTTGCTTTCTCAATTATTATTTATCTGAATTAAAGCATTCTTTAAAATATTTTTTAGCAATTGACGGACAGTTATAGAATAAATTAAAAATAATTAAAAAATATTCTTATATTTATGAGATTATAAAGTAAATTACTGGTAAGCTTTTTATTGAGAAAGTTAAATATAATAACTCAACTTTGAATGGAAAGAATTGAATCTTCTGATATGAACATTTTAATACTAATATTCAAAAATATCTGAGAACAAGTAATATAAATTTTTTAAAGTCATTTTCTTCTTGGTTCAACAAAGAAAATTTTTATTTTTGTTACTTTTTATTAAATAGTTAAAATAAATATAAATATGTCTATGCATATGACAGAATCACAATATTAAGTGACAAAATAGAAAGCGATTTTCCTTTGAATTTTTCATTTTCCTTTCTATATATGGTGTAGGACTATTATTTTTTGTTTGTTACTATTTATTCATTTCTTAAACTTAATTATTCTAATAGAAAGTACAGTAACACAAAGAAATCGCAATCGCAGAAATTAGACCATATCAGGTGGGATTCGAACCCACGACCTTTGGGTTAGAAATCTAATGCGCTTCGGAGACACAACGAACAATTTTCCTTTCTATATATACTGTTGGACTATTATTTTTGTTTGTTATTAATTATTCATTTTTTAATTTAATGAACGAATTAATATTGCAAAAGACTGTTTTACCATCATGTGTCATCCATTACAAGTTTAAAAAAATGCATTTGAACTTGAATAAATGAATGGAAGGTATTTCATTAACGATTGAAAATTTGTGAACACTATATATATAGTTGGGAGAGAGTGAACTAACAGTAGGAATTGATAAAATATTTTTAAACACGCTTGAGAGATAGAGATAGAGATAGAGAGAGAGAGAGAAGAAGTTATAAGCAAAGATCTCTCTCTCTCTCCCATAATAGAAATATTTCTTTAATCAAAAATGTTCCTAATTATATTATATATCTATACAATATTACTTGCCTAAAGCTAATAATACATTTTATGCAATAATAATACTCATTTGAGAGGATATTATATATGATTTTGAGATACTACACATTGGAGTATATTAACAGATTTTGCTAAGTTAAACTAACAACCAGTAATGGAAACTGAACCAGAACTGTGTAATGGGATTAACTGGAAATTAACTGAGGCTGCATAATAATATATTGACGACAGATATAATAATTTTGGACCTTGCTCGGATAATGAGAATAACATTCGAACCGATTTCTCATTGATCAAGCCTTTATGTTACAATGCAATATGGAGCCATAGCAGCCCATTATTTATGACTGCAGACTTCATTGCTAGCGATATTTAAGCTGAAAGTTTGAGTCTCGTTCTATCAAAGAATACGAGGGTGGAGGAGGGAGGCTTCATTGGTTGCTTCTTAGTGTCGTTTTTCAAAGTAAATCGAGGGCTATTGGCAACTGATCTCATAATTTTGAACCACACTGAAGTGGAAAAAATCGTACCTAAGCTGCAACCGTATTCTTCAAATAATTCTTGTCTAGAAACAGTAGTTAAAATCATACTACTTTTAAAAGCAATATCAAAAGGAATGCAGGTTATGTATATACAGAAATTTTTATATATTGAAATACTTCGAGAAAAAAGGAAAGAAGATTGCACATCAATTTTTACGAAATGTGTTCTTTTTTCAATTCCTACTATAAGCTCACTCTGTGGTATTCCCCCTCGAGAGAACATCTCTTTGATTATCAGCATGAGCTAGAGGTGTAGGATTAATAGAAGAACTAGAAGCATACATTATCTTAATATGGCTTTATTAAGATATTTAACTTAATCCTTTAACAAATTAGATTATAATAATATATGTGAGAAAATCTACGGTGGCAAAACACACAATTTATATGATACCGAATTAACATAACCTGGACTACTATCAATAACTGACTTGCCTAAACTCAATTCCAATACTATCACAGATCCTAATATTAAATAGTCAATCCTACTTTACTGTAGTTTGAGGTAACGAGATGACAACAATCTTAGATGAAGCCTTGTAATTACTCGAGTGCAATGGTATGCACCTTGATTCAATGGAACTCTATCACGTATGACTTCTGTTCGTCGCCACGTAACGTTTTCCAAAACTTCTTCACGCTTGAACCACGGATTATGTTTACATTCCTCAAATTGCCATCCCGCTTACTCTAAGTTCTGATATTTAAAAGCTTCCTAATGTGCATCATTCTTTCACGCTTCACTTCTTGGTTTTGGTTGGAAAAGCGGCGCCATTAATTCTGGCCCCAAGGAACCCAAAGGACATGTTAAAGAAAAGACGCGTGAGCCCATCACAACTCTCTCTCTCTATATATTTATCTCGTTCAAATATTCAATCGTTAATAAAATACTTTCTATTCATCCAATCAAGTTCAAATAAAATTTTTTAAACTTGTAGTGGATGGCACTTGATGTTCATACAGTTTTGTCAAATATTAATTCCTTAATTAAATTAAATTTAATTAATTACCACTAATTCACTCCAACTTTGATTCGTCTCTATTGTTGTAATAAATAATGACAAAAGTTGGCGTCGAAAACCGAATTTTTCAGCCAAACTAGACAAACTGGGGGCGCATTGTTGCAACAATGCAGACAAATCATGATCTTTTTCAATTCCTACCCCATTAGTTCACTCTCTCCCTATATATATATATATATATATATACAGTGGGGGCCCAAATTGTGGCAACTTTTTTAAAAATTATTATGATTTTTATGTTTGTATGCTTATAGAAAATGTTACGTTGCACAAAATGCTAATTATTTTTAAATCATTTTGAAGAGAATTTAATACTGAGTTCTATACAAAAAAAAAGAAAAAAAAATTCAAATATTTGCAACACAAAAAAAGTTATGCTACAATAACGGTAGACATACATTAGAGACTGATGAGAGAGATAGCAGTGAGTTATCAGAGCTTAATGAGGTTGTTTTTAATCTTTATTACAATTTCACATGGAAGTTTAATTGAGCTGAAAATAATTTTAAGTTCTTCCTTCGTTATTACATGATGCCAGGAAACAATTATATCCTCAATTAGTTCCTTTTTATATCATGGGTACCTGGTTCGGTCAATAGTTTTCAAATGGTACCACAAGTTTTCGATAGGATTGATGTCATGACTGTTTCCTGGTCTGCATAACAATGATATTTAGTCAAAAAGCAATGCTATCAAATAAAAGAGTAGATTAGACACATAGGTGATGAGAAAGTGGTATTTGTGCTTTGTTAACTTACATAACAGGTGAGTAGTTCAATGACTACATCTGGAGACTGAACGTTTTGCTTTAGATGTCAGGAAGACAAATTTCATATAAAAAAAACAACAGGAAACGGCCGAAAAAGTGCACTACATCTGTTGATGACAGTAGAAGAGAAATACTATGTTTCAGAGATAAAAGAATTTCATGGACATCCATCTGAAATGATTTGAGTGAGTTCAAAAACAACCAGGAGTAGATTAGCAGATGTAAGACTAAAATGGAGAATTCCACGAAAAAAGCCGGATCTCAATTTACAGCACCGCTAAAAGGGACTGCTGTGGGCAATGGAACACGTTAACTGGACAAATGATTGTTGGTCACAAGTTATATAGAAAAACTAAACTAAAACATCGTTATTCAGTAGTTATAGCCTAAAATATGTAAGGCGTAGATTAACAGAAATACTGCACCCTGACTGCATCCAGGCAACTGTGAAGTACCCACATAGTTTTAGCATTCAGTACTGCATATCAGCAGATGGTATCGGTCGCCTTCATACCATTGATGGGACACTGAATGTCATAAAATACATTGACACTATTCTAGAACCCAAACTTCTGCTTTCCATCAGGGATATATTTACCAACAATGATTCCTTTATTTTTCAGCAAGATTCTGATCCTTACCACATAGTAAAGTAATTGAAGGACTGGTACCGTTTTAAGATCATTGAGTCGTTATTCTGGTTAGGAAACAGTCCAGACCTCAATCCTATCGAGAACTTGTGGCACCGTTTGAAAACTCTTGACCGAATGAGGTACCCATGAAATAAAAAGGAACTAATTGAGGATATAATTGCTTCCTGGCAACATGTAATAACGAAGGAAGGGCTTAAAGCTATTTTCAGTTCAATGAAGCATTGATGTGAAGCTGTATTAAAGAATAAAGGCAACCTCACTAAGCTCTCATAACTCACTGCTATCATCAGTATCTAATATATGTGAACAGTAATTGCAGAATAACTTTTTTGCGTAGCAAATATTTTAATTTTTTTGTATTAAATTATCTTTAAAATGATGCAAAATACTTAGCATTTTGTGCAACATAAAATTTTCTATAAGCATACAAACTTAAAAAACATAACAATTTAAAAAAGTGTCTACAATTTTGGCCACCACTGTATATATATCTTGTTCAAATTTTCAATCGTTAAAAAAATACTTTCTATTCATCCATTCATAGTAGGAATTGACTTAAATTTTTTTTATATTACTAGTTTAAAATATCAACTTATCATTTTTGTTAGCTCTATTTTCATTTAGAATCGAAAATCAAGTAATCTATTGAGATATTTACTTTATTCATCTCATCATTTTATCTTTAAAAATTTATAAAATCCCTCTCTCTCTCTCTCTCTCTCTCTCACACACACACACACACACACACACACACACACACACACACACACACACACACACACACACACACACACACACACACACACACACACACACACACACACACACACACACACACACACACACACACACACACACACGCACGCACACACACACACACACACACACACACACACACACACACACACACACACACACACACACACACACACACACACACACACACACACACACACACACACACACACACACACACACACACACACACACACACACACACACACACACACGCACACACACACACACACACACACACACACACACACACACACACACACACACACACACACACACACACACACACACACACACACACACACACACACACACACACACACACACACACACACACACACACACACACACACACACACACTTAATTATTCTCTACTATAGGAACATTAGAGCATTAAAGAAAAATGAAACATACAAAAACAGGTATTGTAATTTAAAACAGATATTTTAGAATTTATAGTAATAGTTCATGAAAAGTAATATTTCTTTTATTGTATACTAAAAAAAACAAATGTACATTATTACTCCTAAAATGGAATTTGTCATATTGTATTTACAATATCTCATTATCAACTCTTAAAAATAAATATGTTTTATCAATCTATTATGACGACGAAGGTTGTAACTCTTATGGTATAAGGTTTAATGTAGCATTAAATTTTTCAAAAAAGAAAATATATAGTAATATCTTTAATAAATAAAAACTTCTTAAGCAGAGTGTCAGGCTCTTATGCTTCAGGAAACAGTGTCAAATAATTAACATATCATAAGTACAAATATATACTTTGTATAAAAATTGTGAATATCTACAAATTCCAGAAATCTTAACAGCTTGCAAGTGTTTGGTATATAAACGTAACTGTTAGGTTAAATAAATAATTATATATGTAGTTAAATTACAGTACAGACCATACTAATAACTATTAATTTAGACGTACTACGGTAATCCATAATTCCACTAGACTAATTGATCTCCTGTCATATAAATTGGAATAATCTATATAATTAATATAAGTACTACATCATTATAACTATTTATTTCACTATTACTAAACTGTAGATATATGGATGCTTTAGGTTTATTGATTTCTAAATTTCTAATAATTGAATAATGAAATTTTGATAAATGCTACAGTTTTGTATTTGTTTATTATCATAATGAATCGATATATTGTTCAACATTTTGATTATGACGTGTTATATAAGGAATATCTTATACTAATCGTTACTCGCTCGCTTCTGTGGGTATTTCATAATGTTGTAAAAATATATACTGCATTTATATATGTATAAATTATAGATATCTAAGTCCTAGCATTAAGCATTCGATTATATTAAAAAAATTCTTATAACTCTCACGTCTTGATTTAAAAAAAAAAGACAGGACTTCTAAATAACAATTTCTAAAATAGAAGTGGAATTATATCGTTTACGCTTCCGTAGCCCCAATCCCAAAGTGGATTTTCACAATACACATTTTTTGTGGTTCTCTACTCAGCAAAATAAGCATGCTTGCCAAATTTCAAGTCTGAATCTAATAGTTCAAAAACGGAATTTTTTTATCAATAAACCCCATAACTCTCATTGAGAATCGATTTCCGTGAGGTCCATTTTGAGCAGATTTCACTTCATTTATGGAAACATGCATATAAAATTCCGTTCAAAACATGAATATTTATCTGTAACGCTCTTTAAGTCTTCGCAATACCCCTCAAGGTTCGATTTTCGCAAACCCCTACTCTATGAAAGGATCACACCTACCAAATTTCAAGTCTGTAGGTCTAACACTGGAATAGTCTGCAGGTTTGTAGGTCTAAAACTGGAATATTTACCTCTTAATCCCTCGGAACGGACATTGGGGGTCGATCTTCGCTAAATCAATTCTTAGCGGATCTCTACTCCATGAAAGAAACTTGCCAACCAAATTTCAAATCCGTAGGTCTAATAGTTCCGTAAATATCGTGATGAGTGAATGGGTGAGTCGATTACCTCCTTTATATATACCGATAACTCGAAAGAGTATAACCCAATAAGGATATAATTCAAATCAAGAGATAATAAGATATTGTCCAATTCATAGGTTCCCAAAAGGGTTCCTATCATATCCTGGGAGTCCTTGTGACTACTGAGTGGGTACGTGGAGAATTAAAAAAAAAATTTTTTTTGGGGGGGAAGGGAGGGGGTTTGTGGCCAACACACATTAATTGGTAAGTAAAAGGTTTATTATAAGGTAAAATATTTGTCACCAGTTTCCATTATTATATTAATTAAAATTGTAATGATTTTTATGTGTTAAAAATTTAGACGAAAAAAAAACAACAGCTTTAGAATAAAATTTTTTAGATAGTTGCATAAAGTACACAAGCGTCGCATGGTGAAATTCGGGTGGTCGTCTATGCAGGTTTAAATGGGAACGAAATCTCGCACTTACATGGAATGACTTGTCTAAAATGGGGTAGTATAAAAAGTCGGACATCTAATCTACAGTTTTTTTTTGTTTTGTGCATGATCCCGATATGTGAAGTGATTGTAACATTTTGTTCTTTTAGTTTTGAACATAAAGCATTTTTATTCTTTGTATTGTATGAAGATAACCCTCTCGTTGGTTCACACATTTCATTGAAGAAAAATGTGTTTCTCTATTTGAATGCACATAAATTATAATTTGAATAAATACTACTTCATATATCACAATGTTTTATTTATACTTTATATTTATCTGAACAGTCCCAGCAGCAGTGCGACTTGGAAAAATTTACAAGAGGTGTTATCTTCAGCGATTTCAGAGCTGCTCTGTTGGCTATCGTTTCTGATAATAATCATATAAAACAGGACGTATAGGATTGTCGTCATGATCTTAAAAACCTGGCCTCACTTGAAAAAACTAGTCCTTTAGTGGGTTCCTGCCCACTATGGAGTTCCTAGCTAAAAAGGGTGTTCTTGTCATGCAGAAAGTTTCTCGTCATATGTCCTTCTATTCCATTAAAAATTTTATTAAAAGATCAATGAAAGCCAGTGCCGCGTTCTACAACCGCGTTTTCCACATGGTGGAATGATATCCTGAATTTGCGTAATGGCCCAAGGCGGAGAGCAGTCATTGAATTCCGCCTAGCACCAGACATAAACACCTTCGAAACCATTTGTATAGACTCAAAGCTGTTCCTTCCCCGATATGCCCTCTGAGCAGCTCTGGAGAGGTCATGGACACCGCACATCTTCTACGCCATGAATGTCAAACTTATGGTCAACGACGAACATTTTTGCCACCCGGCCAGTACAGGGTGTCCAGGCTAAAAGTATCCAAAAGTAATGGCTTATTATTGCGGAACTACCCATCAGAATTTAATAAACTGTTCATTCATGGATTGGAAAAGGTTCCTAGATTTTTGTGTCTAGCTTGTTCGGCCGCACGTGTGCGCATTATTCGGCAATCGCAAACGATAGACTTTTTACACTGACTTCATTGGTAAAAATGTGGACACCACAGTAAAAGATGCAGTGCTGCGTACTTAAATTAACAAAATTTAAAACAGTCACGCGTGTGCAGCGATGTGTTCGACGTATTGTATTCTCCCCCCTTATATTTGCTGTAACTGTTCGTTATCTGCCATAAGAAATAAAAAAATATTTACTTCAACGTTTACCTTACATGACATCAAAGTTAAATTTATAATTTTTCTATTATGTATTGAAGTAGAGTCATTTCACTTGGGGGCTCATGGCCAAGTATAAAAGGAGGTGCATGGGCAAAGTTAGTTTGAGAATTACTAGTCCAAATAAATAGAACGCTAATGTAATACGGTGTATAATTTAAACGAACAAAGTTTTCAAAAGTCAAATCAACCGATAGCTAATACTCTCTTTGACATTAAACATACAGAGACAACAGTCATCCTATCATTTATGATGGACCTTATCACATGATTTTTATCTTTCCAAAATCACGATTAGGAGAAAAAGAAAAGGACTTGATGAATATTTCATGAAGAGTTTTCGCTTGATGGTACCTGCCATAATTGATCTTCCACCAGAAAAGAAAGATCCACCAACTCTGTCGCTTGCCAACAGCAACCTGTGTTTGCAGCCTCATCAATGTATCGAAAGAGGCAAGGTGCTGAGTAATTAGAGAGGTTAAAAATGAGCAATAATTACCAAAAAATAGGCTCTTCATCTGCTGTCGTGATTCCGGAAGGGGTTATTTAAAGGTTTTGTTGAGGGGATTTTAAGGTAATGAAGATCGAGCTTTGGATGAAATTGAAGAGTGGATTATATATATATTATTTGTTTATATTTGAGACAGATTCGTTAGTTTTCCCTGTAGAAAGGATTAGATGTGACTCGTATTTTGAAGAATTTTGCTGTAGGGTTGTCAACCGGGTGTGGATTTTTAATAAAAGTAGATTGCTCCTTTTTTCTAAAAATTTGTTTAATCTATTTTGAAATGGATCTGGAAGTGTGTGTGCTTCGGAGCTTGGATGGATAAAATTTGCTTTTGAGTTAAGTTTTCGAGTGTTAATTTATCAAAAGAGATCACTTAGTGAAACAGGGAGTTTGATTTTGTTACTCTGATGTATAATTTAAGGGAAACACAACAAAAAGATTGTTTAGAATGAGAAATGTAAGAAATATTTAATACTTTTTCAGGATGAAAAAAGTTTATTGACTTTGAGGTTGTTCATTTTTTTATGATTTATAATGCAACTGGCAGTATCATTATATGCCACACAGATATACAAAAATTAAAATTCAGTAATAATACTATGTATGTAACATTTGATACAAGAATGTACAGTGAAAAGTCTGTACATTACATAAGAAATACATAAAAAATCTGTCTGAATTACATAAAAAAATGAAAGGGTAATAAATAAAATGTTAAGATAATATAGTAAAATAAATAAATAGTTAATTATATATAAAGCAAGATCAAGTCTGCAAACTATTCAGAAGGTCTCTAGCCTCCTAGTATCTTGAGAAGACATTGTTCCTAGAGAGCATTGAGTAGATGGGAGTGATACTTATAGATTAGCGTCTCACTACAATGCTACAAGAGGTTAATTGGCGACGAACCTCAGATGGGGAGATGCTTGGCATTCATCACCGTGTTTTTGCATCAAAGGGGACATATGACATATAGTATTATCAACTATTTGGAATCTATGAAAGTGTGCATAAAGACAGTCACGTATCGTAGCTAAGTAAAATGCAACTCCACCGATGCATCTGGGTTAGTCTTGGAGATGATAGATGTCATTTTCCCAGAGTTTATCTTTAGTTCTTTCTTTTTGACGGGACAGTAGCTTGGCCTTGAAGGTCATATTAATTTTTGTCGATGCAGACTTATAAGCAAGCTATCAGCAAATAGGAGCTATCAGCAATTGCCACTATTGCTGCTGCAAAGTCTGAGGAACTTTAAGATTATAATAAAATCAAAATAGAGAAAATTAACAAAAATTTATTTTCTAGTTGAGTCTTTGTTTCTTAATTTCTCAAAAGAGATCACCTAGAGTAGCAGTCGCCAATCTTTAGAATTTCATGGACCACTAAATGTATAATTTTATATTTTGGCGGACAACTGGCATGAATTTAGGAAAAAAAGGTAAATACATTTACATAATAACAATGAGAAAACTTTTGCTGTCTTAATAGAAAATGCATCCATTAAAGGCAACATAGTCATAGAGTAATTATATATATTTTTTACAAAATGAAAAATTCAAGTTTATGTAAATATTATACATTTTTAGGGAGATATTTGTTCCTGTTTGTTTGAATATCAGCTTGTCGATTTTTCTTCGAATGGCGTCAGTGCAAGAAAAAGTCTCGTTTATTTCAAGCCGAAACCGGTATCCAGTTTTAATTGCTGTTACAGATGAAAGTGTATTCTTTTTTTACAAATATGTGTCGTATTTGTTTTATCGAGAGAAAAAAATAAGCTCTTGATAAAGATGACTGGAATTTACTTTTTAAATTACCGTCACATGACAGATCAATAAGGTTTTCTTGTTCATTCATGTTTTATTGAATGTTTACTATCTTCTATATAAAATATATATATTGAAACGAATAATAGTGTAAATAATTTGTATTTGGGTGTATTACTCCGTGTTATATTTATTTTGTGTTAAAATTGTAATATTCGCAAGCAACGCCGTCCCTTACGTTATAATGGCTATTCAATAGGAACTTGGCAAAATTTTGGCACTGAAGCCAAGTTTGCATCATTTTTGGTGACCAAGGTGGTGACTTGGCAACCAATTTGGTGACTTCGGCGAACATTTTCAAGACTTAACGACCATGTTGGCGACTATTTTTGCCAAGTTCGGGATCCTCTGGATTCTTCTGGAAATTTGAGGAGAAATTTACTAATATTAAGACCTATGAGGCAAGCGGATCTTTCTCGAATAATCCGTGAGGTCTATAAATAGAGAGGTGTCCGCCGAAAATGAGTAGTCTTGTTTTGACCAGCGATTAGTTAGCATTGCTTTAACTAGCGATTAGTAGACTTCCCTTGGCTATCATTACTGATTAACTCGGCTATTGAATAGGACGAGAGGTGCTTGTGAATAATCTTTTGTATACGTGTATTTCAGAAAATGATAGTTGTGTCTGAGCGCTATAGAAGGTATGAAGACCTTCTGATATTTATTCCGAGAATTTTACTACTGAATCCTGTATTTCAAGGATTGATTTTCAACAATAAATTCTCATCGCTCTTAAAGAACTGTCTTGTTCTTTGCGACTGATCTGCATAAAATCCTCGAACTCCCCCGATCGACTTAACAATATAATCCATGTTCCATAATAGGTTTTGGAGCTGAATTTTCATAAAAATGTAAATAATGTTCTTATTTATTTGCAGACCTGTACAACTTTTTCACGGATCACCGGTCAACAACCGGTGACATCAGAACCAAGAAGCTTTGCATGATGTTTTGTAATTATTATGAAAAAAGTATCACAAAAAATAGATTTGAGAAAAACAAGAAATTGTTAGCTTTGTTTTTAGTATGAAGAAAAGGTTCACAGCATTTGAGATTATAATGACATTGAAATTTGAATTATAAAGAAAGTAATTATTAATAAAGTAATCCAGCATTCAGTGACATTGGACTCAAAAATATACCATTACATTTTATAGATTTTCTTGCCTGCAGAAAGGAAATGTGAGAATTTTTAAATAATGGACAAATGGTTACGTGATACATTCGATTTTCATTTTCTTAATCATTATTATGGAAGAATACCGAGACAGATTTCACATGATGAATTATTAAAGAACAATGCCGTATTATGTTTGTGGTAAAGAGGTTAATACACTTCCATATGTCGATCTTCTAGAATTAAGGGAAGTTTTTAATCCCTAGTTATTTGCTTATAAATTACCTTAAAACAGCTTGAAATTGCAGAGAAAATAGCAATTTATATTCGAATATTACTATTTAACTATTTAATACTTCGTCTTTTCGAATCTATTTATTTTGATAGTTAGGTTTTCCTTTCTTTTTGGAACGAGTTGATATTGAAGGAAGAGAAAACAAAGAATATAAATTTAAATTGAACTATCCAGTTCCTTTTTTTTCAAATAATTTAAAAAAACATTCTCTCAAATTTTTTTTAAAATAGCAACTCTATTGATTTCCATATTAATGACACATTCCTGAACTTTCATTACATTTTCACCGATGAAAAAAGCCTTTTCCCGTAACATACGAAATTGAAAATATATATAGTTCTTAAATCCAATTTAAACAAAAACAAATGTCTTCTTTAACGAAAATAAATAAATAAATAAAAAAAAACAGCCACGAACATTCTCAAAAATGACTCATAAAAGATAAACGACAAACAAAAAAGGAGGAAAAACCCCTTCTTTTTTCAATTTCTCTTTTATCTACTTGTTGCCCGAACAAGAAGGCATATAAGTCAAGTGAAAATAAAACGCAAACGCAACAAAACCCGGGCATAAAGATGATTTTCTTAAGAACATTCCTGTATAAGCAAAACCGATGGCCTCTTTACTCTTGCAAACCCATTAGATCGGATCTAAACAAACAATTGCTATTGCAAAGAGCCGCGTTTTAGAAGAGTTACAACAATCTTGCAAGCTCACCCAGAAATAAGCTGTTAAGTACGAACTCCAGTTCCAGAACCTACGGAGCGTGTTTGATCTATGAAACATCCTATTAACCCAGAATAACAATCTCTTCCGCTGTATAAGAAGAATTTCTACTTCTTTTTCTTCCTGGAACTCGATTGTGGTTGTAATCGTTTGAGAAAAAAAAAGAAACCTTTATTTCACTCGATTTGAAAAGTATTTTGTCATGAATTGCGATTGAGATTTTTATGGGGCTTGGGTAAGTGGGGTTTTATTCGGGAAATAAGAAAATATGGCATATATATATATATATATATATATATATATATATATATATATTCCTGCCCTTTATCCTTTTTTATGTCTCTGACGACAGATTGAATGTGCGTAGAATTATGAACTGGTAGAGTTAGTTGTTTTTAGCACGAGATTTGGTTTTGTGATGGACAACTGATTACACAGAGTTAAATTTCATCGTATTAGTTATCAATTCAAAATATTTGAGGGGTCTAAAAGGTTTTTATTTAAAAAAAAGTTTATATAAATGTGGTTGGATAAATTAAAAATCATGAATATTCGACAAATTAAGCATTTTCTAATCTAAACACAAACGTTTTACGTTAATTTAAGGCTAAGGAACGGTACCCTACAAATTTCAAATATACCGAATTTTTTGTTCGCAATTTTTCTCATGACCCATATCACTGGGAAGCTTACCACAAAATTTCAGATCAAATAACAAGTTAGTTCTTAAGATATTCTAAGTTTTCTAAGCTCAGTTCTTGGTTTCAGTTGACTTTTAAAGCATTTTTTCACTCTTAAATTGAATTAATTAAAACTACTTTTAAACACAATCACAGCTCTTTCAATGTGAAATGTTTATTAAATTAAATTTTCATTATTAAAATCATTTCTGCTTGATTATGTTTTGATTTTTTTAGTTCTCATTGTTACTTAATTAAAATTAATTTCAAGGCCAATTTTTGTTAAAAAAACAGTTTATATAACTTAGAAGCTTTTTCATGAATTTTTTCCTGTTGAGAAAATGCCACGGCCAAAACTTTTTCAGGTTGCTATGAGAAATAATATTTGGGGAAGAGATGGAATATTACTGTGAAAATGATGTATTGGAAAACCAGCTTCAAACGATATATTGAACCCTTCGTTGATAACGCAATAAGACTTCTGAATACAAGTATTATGACTACAAGTATCGCAGAAAAAACTGAATATATTTACATTATGTGCCAAACTATGTTGTAGTAAACATATTGCAGTATTATATTGTGGTATTTGAGTTCTTGTTGGATGGATTTAAATTTAGTAACTGATTGCTATCAAATACGTAATTTGTAAGTTTGATAACTAACATAAGCTTACATGTGAAAAGGATAGATTAGTAATTTTGTTAGAACAGAAATGATTTCCAAAATTATAGACCAAACGACTATAAAATAGAAAGAAATATATTTAACTCATAGACATTTAAAATATCGATGTATCTACACATACTGCTGGCCACACAAAATGTATCATTAACAAGGACCAGAGATATCTCAGCGAAATTTATTTGGAGGATAACATGTTGTACAAACGATTAAAATTACAACCCCTGGTGACGTGTTAATGATGACAAAATCAGTTGTTAGTGTAGCCGTCATTGTTGACTGTAACAACTGCCACACGCCTCGGAATAGTATCAAAAATCCTTCGGATGTATCCTTGGGGTACAGAAGTTCATGCGGCTTCCACATATTGCCAAAGTTGATCTGGTATAGCAGTGGGTGGTGTATCCCAGGTCAATCATTGTGCAAGCATGAACCCCACGTTTTCGATTGGCAATAGATCGGGAGAACAAGTAGGCCAAGAAATATATTCAATCCCATGGGTAAGGAAGAACTGAGCATTGCATTCCACGTGTGGTCGCGCATTATCCTGTTGGAATATGGCTGATGGTAAACGCTGAATGTATGGGAGAGATGCATCAGAGATGTAGCGCTGGCTGTTCAGTGTACATGCAATACGTACCAGAGGGGCGCGGCAGTGAAGTCCAATACCTCCCCAAACCATGATACCAGGTGCAGGATCAGTGTGGCGATTCATAACGCAATAGTTAAGCAGCCTCTCCCCATGGTGTCTCCAAATCATCGACCATCATGATGTTGCAGGCAGAAGTGGGATTCGTCAGTAAACACAATATCGTTCCATTCCGTTGTCCCTCTCGGCAGTTCATCGCACCATTGGCAGTGCAAACGCCTGTGGTTTCCAGTCAAGGGTAAGCGAAACAATGGGCGCCTTGTTGACATTTCATTCTGATGCAAACGGCGTCAAATGGTACGAGTGGACACCCCGAAATGATGCGTAACCGACTGAATCTGTTCGTGATGTGTCTACGTGATATAACACTGTCAGGCGCACAATGCGTCTTTCATCACGGGCAGTAGTGCAACAAAGTGGGTGCAATCGGCCCCGTCTGTTTGTCGTTTTCTCCTGCATCCAGCAATGACAGATCCGCATCACAGTTGCTTGGTTTCCCAAAGCACGTTGACCGATTTCTCCGAAGGATAATCCGCAATTGCTATAGGCTACTATTCTTCTTCGGTCGAATTCAAAAACTTGATCAAAAGACGCTTGATGTTTTTCATGAGGCATAGGTAAACAGCTTACGCAAAAAAAAAAAAAAAAAAAAAAAAAAAAAAAAACCTGCATGAAAAAACAATTGCCGTACTTCAAATCACCAATCTTTTCTTCCCTTATATAGCGCTTACAGGTGCCGCTACGGGTGCCCGTGATGTGTTTCTGAGCTGTAATGCTTATGATTTGCATATGATGCGACGCTAATGATAGCTTATTTAAATTTTATGACTTTAACCAAAAATTCTAATTTCTTATAAAAAAACCCAGTTTCTTAATTTAACATCGCATCATGCTTAAGTTAAAATTAGTTAAGTTCTATTGACAAATTAACATTACACTAAATTAACAGTCCGATCGTATAGTGGTAACAATTAATTTTATTGAATAACATATTTAAGTAACTATAAATTTACTTCACAACAAGATTAAAATTTAACTTAGCTTCAGAGAGGGATGAAGTTGGGGCAGGAGGATGGACATGGTTGATGCCTGGAGTCCCGTGGAGGATTCGGATCTCAAGGTCTGGGATCTGTTCAGTCTGTGTCTCTGTCTCCAAATCGGGGTGCATCCCGTTTTTATTCTACGGCTCTTTACATCAAAATTCTAGAGCGGACTATTTGCCTTGTCCACGTAATTACCTCTGATTGGTCCAGAACCAGCGCAGAGTTACCGCACAAGGTTCCTTGCCTTTTGGAAGCGCGGGAAAATCTGATGACGCACCCCGCAATTTATGAGTCCAATGATCCCCAGGCGTGGGAATGTTTTGGCACTCCCTTGCTGAGGAATTCAACCCCTCAGTGATGGGAAAAGAAAACGAATTTCACCAAACTGAGTTCGAAATATTGAAGTTCTGTTGAATATTCCTGAATAATCCGCGCCTGCCATCACATATTTCATCGCCGCCATCGCATGATGTAAATTCCCCATGTGTGTGGTTTGCATACTTCCTTCAGGATGTTGCATTTTGTGTGGCCAGCAGTGTAAAATCATTTTTTAAGAGGGAATTAATTCTTTTATATGCACACATTAGTTTATAGTAAATCGCTGTAATTTTATCATATTCTCTCGTCCTAGAATTATTTTTTGCATTTGAAATGTGCATGTCCAGTAAATTGAAATAAAACTCTGGAGTCAGACTACATATAGAGCATGTTAAATAATTTAGTCTTTTCTGTAGTTAAAAGTAACCTGTATCCTAAATTGGGAAATAGCTCTATTACGCTAGGAATCGAAGCGTTAAGCGCGTGTGTGACATTAAATTCTAGCTCTTCTCTAGAAATGTAGAATTTTTTTTTCTATTTAGCTCAATTTGTTCGTGTGCCAGGAATTAAGGCTTTTTTCTTTCTGTAAAAATATAAATTTCTTGTCACCACTGATTGCTTCATTAAATCTTTTGAGAGATTTTTTTTTAAATTATCGTACAATGTAAAAATTCATTCTTGAATTTAGTTAATTTGCTAGTGGAATGAAATATATAAAAGTTAATTAATTTTAAAGACAATGAACTATTTGTAAGAATTGGTTTTGTGAATTATCTACCGATTTCAAACTGATTTTTCTGGATTCATGCCAAATATCTTAAGTAGAATTAGAAGTTGGCCATCAACTCTGTTGCTAAGGTCTCAATAAGAATTTTTGAATTATTATTAGTGCATGATTTTTAAAAAATATTTATTAAAATTAATTTTTTAGGCAATAAGCTAACTACATTTTCTTTTATAAATAGGTCACAATTACCCAAAAATATTTTATGATAACATTACTAGAAACAAGTAATATAAATAAAATTTGTTTTTAAGTCAATTCCTACTTAGGTCATCAAAGAAAAACTTTATATTTTAGTTACTTTTTATTAAATAATTCCAATTAATATGAATATGTAAATACATATGACAGAATCAAAATATTAAGTGGCAAAATAGAAAGCGATTTTTCTTGCAATTTTCCTTTCTCTATAGGGTGGTGGACTATTATTTTTGTTTGTTACTATTTATTGATTAATTAAATTTAATTATTCTAATAAAATAGCATACTAAAAAGAAATCACATTCTCAGAAATTAGACCCATCCCAGGTCGGATTCGAACACATGACCTTTGGATTAGAAGTTCAATGTGCTATCCATTGTGCTACAGGAATACAAAGAACGATTTTCCTTTCCATATATTCAGTTGGACTATTATTTTTGTTACTATTTATTCATTTTTTAATTTAATTAACGAATTAATATTAAAAAAAACTGTATTAACATCAAATGTCATCCCGTACATGTTTAAAAAATTGTATTTGAACATGAGTGGATGAATAAAAAAGTATTTTATTAACGATTGTAACTTTGAATATATATATATATATATATATATATATATACTCATGTCCATAAATTAAGGATAATTTAGAATCATACAGAAATTGAATTCTAAAATAAAAATTTCACCTGTAGAGTTATCACACATCTTGAAGAAGAATATGCAATTTACAGGAAACCACCAGATGGTGCGGATAGTACGTCACAATGACGAGAGTGTAAGAGAGGAGTATATAAAGAATGGTGGCAAAGAAGTAAAATTGTTCACAAGCGCTTTAAAAGCCTTTCAGTGCAATAACCGCATAGTTATGGCACAAAGGAAGCATTTGGATGATTTTTTACGTGGTAGAATTATTGGATGACTGGAAGGTGGATGTACCCAGCTGGAAGTATCCGAGGAACTTTGAATCGCCCAGAGTGTCATCTCCAGGCTTTGACAACGATTCCAAGATGATGGTAATGTGAGTAGATGTTACATCACAGGTCGCCCTCGAGTTACAACGCCGAAAGAGGACCTGTATATATATTTGGCATTTACTGCCAAAAGAAACAGACGGAGCACAGCATCAGACCTGTCTCGTCAGCTCTCTTCAATTACCGGTACGACAGTTTCAAGGCAGACCGTGTACAGACGCTTAGGGCATATTGGTCTATATGCTCGTAGGCCTGTCAAATGTGTTCCACTTAGCGCAACTCACTGTCGCCTGCAATTAACCTGGAGTAGAGAGCATGCATTGTGGACACCACAACGGTGGTCTTGTGTGATGTTTTCCGATTAGTCCAGGTTTAGGTTGCAGCCTGATTCTCGCCGGACTTTCATATGGAGAGTGCCAGGTACCCGTTACCACCAAGAGAACACCATTGAACGACACAGTCACGGTGGTGCAGGATGGCTCGTTTGGGGAGGAATTATTCTTGGTTCCAGAACTGACCTGCATGTTCAGAGTGTAAAGATGACAGGCCACATCTATCGGGATGTCATTCTGGAACAACATGTATATTTGTTTTGGGGCGCCATGGATGCTGAATTTCTGTTTATGGATGACAACGCCCGTCCTCACCGTGCAAACATTGTACACGAATGCCTTCAATCGGAGGATATCACCCGTATGGATTGTCCAGCATATTTACCGGACTTGAATCCAATAGAGCATGTGTGGGATATGCTTGGCCGACGAATAGCAGCCCGTCAACCCCCTCCCACCTGTCTACTGGAACTTCGGAGGGCATTGCTTGATGAGTGGTGTAATATTCCCCAAGATCAGATTGATAATTTGATACTCAGCATGCCTAGGCGTTGTAACGCCTGTATTGCATCTTCCGAGAGACATAATCCGTATTAACCATCATACTAACCATGTTGTACTGTTTGTTGTAAATAGGTTCTTTTTTTAAATTTGCTCCAGGGAGTAAAAATTGCAATTTTTATTGATTATGTCAAACATATAGCATCTTTTTTGCTCTTTATCTTTCGTGTAATAAATAGACTTTACAAATAAATCAAATTTGTTTTGCTTCTGTCTCTTTCTTTGCCTGAACTTCATTCTCCTTAATTTATGGACATGAGTATATATATATATATATATATATATATATATATATATATATTGGGATATATATGGGAGTGGGAACTGATAGTAGGAATTAAAAAATGGCGCCGTAAAGAGGGTCAAGAGGATAATTTGGGCTTTTGAATAAAGCTAGATTTCCTTCTTTGATAACAGTTTAAATATAGAGCTTTGGAATTTTAGATGGCTACTTATAAAAAATTATCAACATGTAATTGTACTCATTTATTCAAAGATGGATCTGGAGGCAATATAGATTTAGAATCTCACAATTTCACTGAATGAATCCTGCACTTAATAAATTTTTAGTTCAAATATGAAATAATATTAGTACAATTATTCCTCAGAGGTATTATATTATAACTAGCTGGTATACCCGCTCTTCGCACGGGTGAACTGAAAAATTAAACAACACAGATTGAAGGATAAAGAACATTTTAATGAGTTAATTTTACATGAATTGCAAATTAAACAAAAAAAAGCGTTTTGCATATATCAGCTAAACAAAAAAAAAAAAAAAAAAAGAAAAAAACACTTTGTTAAATTTTAAGTATGTAGATCTAATAGCTGATAAAAAGGATTTTTTTTCTATTTATAACTCCGCGTAACACTGTTGAGCGTCAATTTCTGAAAATACCTCCCTAACCTGATCTCTGCTCAGCAAAAGTAACACATTGTTAAAAGTTTTGTGTAATGAATGCTTAAAATAGTGTAAATAATTTATATCTGAAAGTGTAATACATTAATATTACTTTCTGTTGTATTTATTTTATGTTAAAATTGTAATATTCACAAGCAACGCCGTTTCTTAAATTATATTGGCAATTCAATGAAAAACATAGCAAAATGTTAACGATAGAGTCAAGTTGGCAAATGTCTAGATACTTTCATAGCTCGAGCGTTATTAGAGCTTTGTAAGACCCGCCGTGTTAGGGAGCGATGCACGTTAATACTTTATCCACCGCATTATGATTTACTGCAGTTTTTTTCGTACAATATTTTTTTTTGGATCACTACATTGAAAATTAAGGGATATGCATAAACAAAATACTCCACTTAGGGAAATTTTATCCGTTAGAGCTAATAAAGATATTCCACTGTAAAATTAATTATACGCACCGTTCACTTAAAATAAACAGTCAAATCGTTTTCTAAGATCTTCATTAATATACAAAAACTTAAGACACTTAA
The DNA here is from genome assembly GCA_019973935.1 of Trichonephila clavipes. NCBI lineage: Eukaryota > Metazoa > Arthropoda > Arachnida > Araneae > Nephilidae > Trichonephila > Trichonephila clavipes. Next base: position 89,390 of record BMAU01016086.1, read on the forward strand.
ATTTTGACATAAACTATTTTTTTCGGGACAAAAATAATAATCTTCGCAATCCGCTGAAAACGCATATCTGCTGCAAAACTGTTCGCCTTCCCCACTAAAATACTCATCACAGAACCCGTGCTGCCATATATCTTGGAAGAGTGGGTTTCAAAGAATATTCCTGCTAAGTATTGGTAGAATATTCCTTCTAAGTTGGTGTGGTGTAGTAGTTAGGAGAAGGGGGTGCCAGCTCAGGTGTCGTCCACGTCACTTGACCATGGTTCAAATTTACGTGGTCCGTTGCCAAAAGCCCTCGAACAGTGCGACGTTAATATTCACTCACTAACACACTCCAAAAAATACAGTACAGTAGTTATAATTATTTTTATACTTAAAAATGCAATATCTACGTATTCAATTAAAATTATAGCGTTATAATTAACTACTAACCACAAACAAACTATGCAAATATGTCCAAATGATGTAGTGTGAAAGACAAAGTTTATCTACTGTAAGTACCAGAAGCGATAAAAGTATTTATTTTGAAAAAAGATCAATTTCTTACTACCAAATGTGCATAATAAAATCATTAAACAAAATTCAAATAAAAAAGATTTATAACAACCTCTCCCTTGAAAACTTAGTTTTATTTTGAAATAAAAAAATGTGCTGATCACAGGAGTTAATTAGAAGCAAGCGCCTTGCGTAGCCAAAACAAAAACGGCTTCTTCACAAACAAAAGATAGATATACGCTGTCGTGGGCTTTTTTGCAGCGCATGCCAGAATTGCTTGCAGATGGCTGAATTTTTTTCTACTTACTTGACAAATATCGTTATATTTTGGACACTTCACACAATATCTTTATAAATTATAGCCTATGTGTTATTCTGATGTATAAGCTATATTACTGTAAAGTTTCATTAAAATCCATTCAGTTGTTTTTGCATGAAAGACGGCCAAACAACCTTTACAAACTTTCGCATTTATAATATATATCTAGATGTGTATATTTAATTACATATATATTATGCTGAAAGTCTTGGGGAAATTCAGGATAGCTCTAAATCAAATAAACTTGCGAAGACTTCAATCTCTATTTTATATGTGTGTGTGCGATTTTTTTCCTTTCTCCAGTACTATACTTCAAAGCAAAGTTTTTCATTCAAAAATTGAATTTTTATTTTCCTTTGAATTCGAGGAATTTTAGGTTTAAAAAAAGAACCATGTAAAGAAATTTTACTGAAAAAATTCTTTTTAGATAAATTTTTTTTAGCTATCGAAACACTACAAAGGTTAGAGAACTGTGTGAAGTATTAAAAAAAGTTCTTAAGCAGAGTTTTTTCTGGTTTTTTTTTAATAATATAGTTTTGAATGAAACTTTTCTTTGGATTTTTGTAAGAAGAATCAAATAACAAATTCTTTTCATAGAATACAACGACATTCATTCCTGAAAAAATCAGCATATTTCAAAAGAATATAAAGTCAATTGACTAAGTCAGTCTCGTTAATTGACTTTTTATTGAACAAAGAAAAAGAAATTCATTTAGACCTAACGATAAATTTAAATTAACGCAAAAACGATTTCGGATCTATAGGCGTCTTATGAATCGATTTTTGAAGCCATGTTTAAGCCGATAATAATTTTCTATTTCCTGAAGAAGAAAAAGAAAGGACCCGAGAGAAAAGAAGTTAAAATATTTCTAAGTATTTTAAATAATGATAAAAAGATCATATCTCACTTTCGGTAATGGTTAAGAGCCCATATTTCATCGCTTATTCTTTACTCCAAGTTCTGTTAAAACTCATTATTATAAAATAAGAAGACGATTTTTATATTTTCACTTCTGATTTATGGAAAGTGGAATTATACACAATGTATCTTTAAAGAAATTAATGTTTGTAATAAATGGCATATACACACCCAAAATTAATTACTGGATTGACATGCAACTTTGTATGTGACTTATTAAAGCTGTCAAGAAAATATTTAACAAAATATTGCTGTCTTGTAGGATGTTAAAAATGCCAGTGGCCGCGTGGTAGCATATCTCGGTTTAACACTACAGGTTCGGAGTTCTACCCTCGGACTAAGGTTGTTCTATCCAAGGTTGACTCAGCCTTTCATCCCTTCAGTGGGTCTATAAATGAGTACCAAACTTGTTTGGGGACTAAACACTGGGGTTTCCCTTCAGACTGACCACTTGGCCGAAACATCTGTACATGCACCTCAGCGCTAAATGTTCAAGTACACTGAGATGGGCTGCTGCGCCACTGAATCTAGTTTATAAGATGTTAAGGTATCTGACTACGTTCGGAACCGTGATTTTAAAAAAGCGCATAAATGGATAATTTTCATGATATTTAGAGTCACTCAGATTAGAATACATGCATAGAATTGTTTTAAGGACATTTTGACAAAAAAAACATTTATTTAAATACAATATTTTGGCAAAAAATTAACTTAGAATAACCTTTTTTCAAAACGTTCTCCTTTTGTGAAAAATGCTTCTATTGGAATAATATTTTGAATGTATATAGCGCAGACCTCTCTACAGAGGCTCAACTAGAATGTTTGAAAAATTCACTTTATTTTCAGAGATACCACCAATTGAAATAATTATTCGCGTTTTTTCCTTAAAATTGCTCCCCTTTGTTGTCGTAAAATATGAATAAACCCACTTCTAAGTTATACATTTCAAAAATTTACCTGGATAGGATTCCAGGTGCTTATTTACATAGAATTTAGTGTTACGTTATTCCACTCCTGGTGCCCTTCCTAGAGCAACACTGTCTTTGACTATTTGAATTGATAATAATAAATTGGTTTTGTCATGGCTAGCTTGGGTCATCAATCATTACCTCCCACAAATCTAGGTCGGGTAGGTGAAGAAATGATACCCCCAGGTCGGGGGGGGATATATCACATATTTTTCAGTTCATTTAATTGATTTAGAAGTAGCATTCTAAAGCAAAACTTCTAATGGAATTCTCAAAAATATATATCTGATTATTATTTATCAGACAATTTTTCTACAGAATTGTTTTTATCAACAAAAAGTTTCATTTTAAGTACATATCAGACTTTTAATAATATAATTTGATATCATCTGTCATGAACGGATCTTTTTAAATTTTAGACATACTAATAAATGGTAATAAAAATATTTTGGAAGAAAACTTTTAAATTAAATTTTTCTAAGTTTAAATTAATCTTTTAGTATCATGTAACTTTTATCTAAACTATAACGTAAGAAAGTTAAACACTTTATAAGAATAAATTTTAAATTAATTATGATGTTTTATAATATTTTTGTGGAAGTTTATATTATATATATATATATATATATATATATATATTAAAAATTATATAACTTTCTAAAAGTTACAATAAATCATTTTAAGCAATGCATCGATTTTTAACTAAAAGTTTCATTTTTGTTAAGATTTAAATATATTTAAAAAGCATAGGATCATTATTTACGTATTGAACGCATAGAATTTTTGCACTCAAGCCGAACGTAAATCATATACATTTTAAATATGTGCATAATCTAAAAATGCATACAATTTATGGATATGTCTGGAAGAATAACTTAATCGATTTCTAAAATGCAAACATATAACAGGGGGGTATAGTAAAGCTTTAATTGCGGCTAAAAAGTGATCTAGATAGAACTTAATAACTATTTGTTATTCTTAAGACATTTCTCTGCATTGTCACCCTCCTGAGCTACCAACGTTTTTGACCTTTTAAATGCCTCATTGTCGAACTCAACAAATTGGCCCAAAAACCATTGTTCCATTTCTTTAATGATGAAAACTATCCGATCCTTCAATGGTTTTTTATTTGAGCTTTAAAAATGGAATAAAATTATTTGGGTGAAATTGGGAGAATAGAGTGCATTTTGGCAAAATTTTGAAGCCACATCGCTTTAATACCTCCATCGTACCCCGAGAAAAATGATCAGATGCATTGCTGACAAGATCACGGACGCCTCTGGTGATTATACAGCACCGTGTTTTATCTAACCATCTGCCCAGAACATCCATCTCTCAGACGGGGATGATTTGCTTTGATGCCTGTGGTGGCCTAGATAACTCTGTGGTGGGATTTTTGGGATGGACTGCCTTAACATCTTCAGTTGGACTCTACCCAGTAAAACAGGGTTTCTCAGACTGAGGGCGCATCCCCCTAGGGGGCGTGATAACTCTAGGAGGGGGCGCGAGCTTATTGAAAAGTCGAAAACAAGAGATTATTTTTAAAAATATATTAATTTACTGAAAGTTAGCAAACGAAATGCATTCTGACTTATTAAAAAATGAAATACAAACTTATATTGATATAAACCACTAATAAAAGACATTGTTTGTACTGATCCATTCATAATTAATTTAACAATACTAAGTTAAAAACAAGTTTAAGGGGACTTGGTACCCTAAAAATCACAAACCTATCGTTTTTTTATTTTCATTTAATCTTATTCTTTGCATTATTATCTTTCGATTGATATATCACTTGTGCACGTCGGAAAGTTAGAAGTTGACTAAAACTTCATTTGAAAACAAATTAGGCAATTCAGCCACACCCCCTTTTTAGAAAAAAAATCTAAAAAATGCTTTATGATAAAAAAATCTATTTTAGAAATAAAAATAATAACTATAAAAAAGAATGTGTAGTATTAAAAGCAGAATATTTCCGAGGCAATACAATAATGTAATTTTTCTTCCTTGTGAAATGTGTGCATGTAAAATTTTTAAATTAAGGCATTTTATATTAATAATTTTATAATTTCAGTTCTTCTTCCTGATATATTTTTCATACAAATGTAATACTTTAATATTATAAGAAGAAAAACAGCTTAAATTTCTGTCGTGACAGAAATCTTTTTTTTAACATTTTTTTTGAATTTTCATGGGCAATTAGTACTCTCTAAAAGTTGATCATTTATAAAAATGTGTGGGTTGAAAAAATATGAAAATGCAATTATTTTAAAGAAAAACGTATAACTAATATCTTAAAGTGGTATTTTAAGTTTAATTAAGCTTATAATAATTATTTTTTCAGAATTATAAACTTTAAACCTGTTTTTCTCAGTTTGTGTTTTTCGAAATCTTAGTGCATTCAAAATGCTACTCCTTCGACAATTATTTACCAATCACTTCCATTTTTTTGCGTGTTGAAAATAAATCATGTAATAAAATTAGGGATCCGTTTTGCTATAAACTGAATACTCTTTTTTTAAAAAAATAAAATGTAAGACATGTTGGCTTTTTCGTTGATTTTTAGCCTGTATATCAACATTTTATTTTTTTTCTCGAAAACGAATGAAGTTATTCTAAAATCGATCCCTAAAGTTGTTTAGATCATCCATAAGAGTATTATAAAAAATTTCAGGTCAAAAAATTAATTTTTACACAAGGAGTAGGATTTTAAAATTTTCCCAATTTCCTTCAAAAAATTAAAAATTTTAAAATTGTGTGAATAATATATGAAAATTTTCATCTGGTAACATTTTCTTGAATAGAAACATTGTATAAAATGTTAAAATATAATTTTTAAATACGTAAATAAAGAAGTTTGCTCAAAGGGTGCGAAGTCCCCTTAATAATTACCAGTGACCTCATGGGCTTGTCATATATAAAATTATATACAAAAATTAACACTTATCTTGATAATTTGTACGGTTTATAATTTATCCCTATGCGATTCACTCCCCAATGCTACTGTTTTTTAACACGTAGGCGAGTGCGTGTGGTGTATTGAGGGAGAGAAAAGTAATAAATAATCAAATCCTTTGACATAAATAAATCCTTCGCAAACACTGTCAAGATCCTATTATTGCATTCCAAAGCCATCGGAATAATTTTATGGATGACTACACAGAGAAAAGATCGTACTTCGGAAAGATGTATACACACACGTCCTGGACAACTAACGCTTTGGCTGAGCGAGGCGTTTATATACGTCAGTGGCACTTAAGAGGTTGAAGTCGTGTCGCAGCTTTAGCGTCAAAGTATAGTATCTTTGAATTCAATACATTATATTTATGTGCAGGGGGGAGCGATGAAAATTATGATTGGATATTGGGTCGCAAGTATTGAAACTTTGAGAAGCACTGCAGGAAGAGGATGATGTGGTGGTACATGGCGATTTTTTTCAACTCACGATATGTGCGATATTTTCATATCTATATCACCTTCTATCAGACGGATATTCCTATAGCTTTTTCGTGTTTGGTATTATTTTTAAGTACTTTTACATGAATATAAATAGCTTTTAATCAGTTTTTATAAAAATACTAGTCACAATTCTAGTGATAAAAATGTATTGTTGTGCTTGATTTAACCCCACACATCTCATTTGCGCCATACTCAATTTCATGAGCTGTAAGGACATTTAAAACAGTTTTTAAGGTAATAAACTTCAAAAACATTTAAATACCCGTCTGTCTGACTGATGTTCCGGCCAGAGAGTTAAAGCATCCATTAGACAGTTTGTTCAGCATTAGGCATTAGTAATGTTCTTCCCTTTCTCTGCGTTGTCAGTTAAGATGGCTCCATGACAATCCCCCTTCTGCAACGTTTCCAACCACCTCCAATTCCTTTTCGCAACCTAGAAGATTGCAGGCATAGTTTAGGTCATTGAAAAATCGGACATTGGTATAAAAATAATTACTTTTATTGCAATCTAATCAATTTATAATCAAATTATGCTTAATTAAGAGGAGTAGGAAACCTCTATACCGACAATGTTAAATTGGCTGTTTTCGATGTACCTTTTCTCAAAATCTGTTATATGTACATGTTTGAAATGTTTCATACAGTTAAAGTACACTTTCTTCATTATACTGAAATGAGCTTTTAATAATTTATAAAATATTTTATCAAAAATATATAGAGAGAAATATGACCCATTTTTCAAATAAAAAAATTTGTAAGAAGTGAGTTTTTGAGTTTTTTTACAAAAGCTCATTTCAGTATACATTAGGCATCAAGATAAATATATCATAAAAAAATTAAATACCTATGAACAGTAGTTTCTCAGAAAAGGTACATCGAACATCAAAATTTACATTTTGAGATAAATTGATTTTAATGTATACAGTGCGACTTCTAATAGGCGAGGAAATAAAAAAATAAAAAGTTCAATTTACAATAAAAGATACATGTTTTGGTTTATATCAGACATTCAACTTTTAAGCAAAAACGAAGTACTTTGTTTGCATTTTTCGCCACTAAAATGGGCGTGGCCCAATTTCAACGATTATTTAAAAATATGTTTTAAGGGCTTCTAATTACCTTAGAGGTTAAAGTAAGGTATTATTAGAAAGGTTAAAATCTGTACAATTTGAAAATATAAAAATCTCAAATGGTCAAAAAATAAGATTTTAGCTTTCCAACTTTATAACTTAACTAACTTTGGGAGCAATCCTAATCTCTTAATCTAACTGATAAGGTAATCCAAAGCAGTCATCTTTTTCCTAAACTGCTACAGTCTTCTTCAAATCAGCTTCCATATTGTTTCCATTCCTCTGAATAAACGTTTTATATAGCTTGAATACTAACTTCAGGAAAACAAGTAACAATTCCCGATCATCCACGATTGACTTTTCACGATTAACCTAACACACCTATTGCCAGAGTTTAAATAGCATTTACATTACCATAAAATCAAATAATCTCTACAGATAGCAGTTTTAAATTCAAATCACAGTTAAATTATTGTTTCCCCAAGAGGATTAGCTGAAAGACAACGGATAAAGCCTGTCACATCCTTAGCCATCCTAGAGAAGGTAAGTCCCTGTACTTCCATTCCTTGTTCACCTTTTTGGTATCTAGATCAGATTAATTTATTGAATATTCATCCTTAATTATCAGGTGAGTAAAAATGTTCTGTTAATCTTCTATAAAAAGATTCAAGATCTCGCTTGACAAATTGTGTCATGTTTACTTCTGATAAGAAGTCGATAATTGTTGAACCCAGAGTGCTTGCACCTCTGACGCGCAGTTCTTCGTGAATAATTTTTCACACACTGCCATAGCTATGAACAGTCTCATTCATAATCATTTGGATGGCTGAAGTTTGGTCTAATAAGACAAAGTTCTTAAGTTCATTTATTCTGGCAACACCGTGTGTGAGTGGTACGTTTTCTACTTCTTGGATAGTCTGTGATGGACATGTGGTTAGTTGGAAAATTCTTTTACCACCTAACAATAATGTCCTGTGATAGGCTATCATTTCCACAAACAGCCATAATTTTGTGGTAAATTTGCCTGGCACTGCAACCTCTTTTAAGTTAAAGAACTGTACGTCAATGTGCGTCATACTGCGGGTTACTCCAATCTATGGTATTTTGAAAATAAACAAATCAATATTACTAATGGTAATTTTCAAAGTTATGTGCATATGAATCTATGAATATACAACATAAATTTTATAGAAGTATCTTTGTTATTTTTTTGGTAATAATTAAAATTTACGATACGTGTTATTGTTACTTATCCCACCCAATACACAGTAACATCAGATAAAGGCCCACGAAATACATCGTGACAAGAGGGGGGAGAGATGGATTACGTTTTTCTTTTTAGTTGCAGCTGTGAACACCATGCAGGTGGAAAGGAGATTTTGATCCTTTTCACACTACTTTTGAGAAAGAAGACTCCTTAAGACATTATTTCCCGTATACGTATTAGGAGCAATTTTTTATTCAAGCAACCCTTTCGAACAATGTCCACCCAGTTGTCATAGCAATAGCGTCGAACAACTTTTATGAGCTGAAAGAATTGCTCGAAATTCAAGAAAATGGGGTTCTTAGCCTCCCTACGTCGTAAACAAGGTGGCGGTATAGGGCAGCTTCGGCTTCATCAAACTCATCAGAAATGGCGTATAATATTTTAAACAGAATGGTGCTTCTTTCCTGTTTTCCACAGTCAACAAAAGCGTGAGTGTTTCTGAAGCAGAAAAATCGGCGAGTATTTTTTCAATTTAAAGATACAGCCCGGCTGTCGTCAAAGCGTGTCACTTTGTTTACGGCAACCCTTCACCCTCACAGTTGCTCGAAAAATTTCTCGAAATGGTTGTTTGAAAGAGACTCGAGTTGTTCGAGACATGCGTATGTGATAAGGTCTTTAGATGGTCCGAGGGTCTTCCACCCTTCTTCCCTTCCCACCTACCTCTCGAGAGGACTTATGACTTACCAAATATTTCGTGACACTACACATTTATAAACATATATGCCTTCTTCGAGATTCGAACCCGGGCCCTTCGGCACAGCAGCCAGTGTCACTATCACTACCTTGTCTGGGCGGAAGTGTTATATTTTATTAAAATAATCAAGTCATTTTTCATTACAATGCATTCAAAATATGTGACGAAATATAGACCTTACGTGTCTAAAAAATATCTGTAAGCCTAAAATTTCGAATAGAACGATATACTTTAAAGGTCAATTTAGTTTACGTAGATATTTTGCATATTTTTGCTGTATATATATGTCTGAACTGAAATTAATTGAAAAAAAAATACAATGTAGCGAATATTTAGAACAATTTTAAATTTGCGTAGTTGCCCTAAAATCCCTAAATCTTTAAGGCTCTCGGAACCCATGCCATTTGTGCTCAGATCGGGAAAGCTCTTCATAAAATAAAACAAAAAAAAAGCTAAGTTTGGAAGAAACTATCGAAAATTTAAAAGTTTCCTTGCTGGAGGGAAATTCATCCGGGATGTAGGCTTTTCGTTTAAAAGTTAAAAGTTTTTTTTCTTTTTCTTTACTTTTATTTTTTTTTATTAGAAAGCGTTCATGAATAATTCTTGCATATCGAGTTGAGAAAAAGATTTTATTTTTCTGTTTTCCTTATTTTATTCATTGCCTTGATAATTCTTTTGCATAAGAAAGTGCTGATGGGTTCATTTCCTATGAAAATTTTTCAAGAGCCAAAAAAAAAAAAAAAAAAAAAAAAAAAAAAATTCGAGACAGAATAGCGTTTTGCCTGAGGGTTTTGTCTAACAAAACAAACACTTAGCATTATCTGGAGCATAAATACTGAGATCGAAATGAGATTAGCATCAACTATATGACTAAGTATAAAAGTGGAGTAAAAAAAGAAATAAACTTTAATGTAAAAGGCATCTTCTATTTATTTTTACTTTGCATCGTGGAATAAATTTTAAATACAAATTATCCATACCGCTTTTTTTCTATCTTCACCGGTGTATTTTAAATTAAACACTTTCAAAATTCTCTGCAGTTTATTGTGAATATTTTTAAGGAAATATAAAACTCCTTTTAAGTTGCTAAATATGTTTTTTCAAAGCCACTTTGAATTTTATATTCTTTAAAATAATTACGGATGCTTTAACACACAGCGGGAGTATATGGTTCCGTATATTGGGTTTTAACAGCAAATTACGCTTATCTTAAAGTGTTTTATGTTGAGTGTTGCGTTAAAATAAAATAAGATATTTGTAACTGCATTAAATAAGATTTTAACGAATTATTCATCCTGAAAGGAATGTGTAACATATTCGCAAGATTACAATAAGAGAACAAGCATCCCGTTACATCTTTTAAGAAATATGCTTATTTGTTAGAGAAAAAATATGTTATCGTATGATTTATTGTTTAATTTATTTTTTACTCAAAATAAGTTAACTTTGACCTAGCGAAAATTTACAATTTTATGCTGTATTTTATAAATATTGGTTTTTTTTCCCGTCTCAATCCATTAGTTCATTTCACAAAAATTTGCTTATTTTTAACTAATTTATTACTAGCTGGTATACCCGTTCTTCACACGGGTGAATTGAAAAATTAAACAATACAGATTGAAGGAAAATAAAGAAGTTTTTAATGAGTTAATTTTACGTGAATTGCAAATTAAACAAAAAAAACCCTTTTGCTTATATCAGCTGAACGAAAATTCATATTTGTTAAATTGTAAGTTTGTTTGCCTAATAGCTGATATAAAGGCCTTTTTTATTTATAACGCACAATAACTCTCTTGTGGGTCGATTTTTGAAAAAAACCTTCCTCTGCTCAGCAAAAGTAACATATTGTAACAAATTTTGTGTAATGAATGCTTAAAATAGTGTAAATAATTTATATCTGAATATGAAATATACGTTAATATTACTTTCTATTATACTTACTTTATGTTAAAATTGTAATATTCGCAAACAACGTCGTTCCTTACATTACAATGGCGATTCAATAGAAACAGCGAAATGTTGGTGATAGAGCCAAGTTGGCATAATTTTTAGCGACCAGGTTGGCAACTTGGCGATTGATTGAACGGTGCAGAAGTTGATATGTTGTAGCACCACCTGGAGGAGAGGTGTTGGAGGGAAGCGAGACCATATATACAAACATCCATTTATATATGTATATACATATATTTAAATTTTAAATGGTCATCAAGTATTATAAAGGGTTTTTAGTTACTCATAACATAGATTTTTCTAATCGTTTATCGAATATCATCCATTTTCATTAAAATGTTATATCAACTAAAAATCTATAAAATGATTGAAATACATCTATAGTACCGTATATTCTGGGGTATAACGCAATACTTTCAAACTACATTATTTCATTTTTAAATATATTCGCTGTTGAATGAGCACTCTCTTTTTTTCTTACGAAGAAACCAGCACAGATGCTCTTATCTGTTGAAGTAATTTATTTGAAGTATTATACCAGGTTTTTGAAAAATGGTATACTTTTAGAATTAAAATCCTAAAAAGCAAGAAAAGATGTGTTAAAACGTTGCGGAAGGTGACAAAACCTTTTACAAAAGGAGGCCAAATGCGTTATGCCAGTCTAGAAATAGTGCGTAAGTGGATAATAGAAGCATAGAATTAAAATAAATTTGGCATTATTCAAAAGCCATTTTAAAAAATTTATCAACGCGCTCGAACTCACAACATTCCGGTCATTACTGTGACCACAAGGCTACTGCAGCCATCTGGATTTTGCGATATCATTTAATATTCAACATTCATTTCAACATTATATGTTCTACATAATATTATTTCAATTTGCTTATTTTTTGTTTTGTATATGTAACCAATTATAACACACGGGATTGTTAATTGTCATTCTATTTTGCGCTGTAAATCTTTTATCTTATAACTGACAATATTTATTATTTCTTTCGACTTTTTGTGGTACTTTTTTAGTCAGAAAAAGTAATTGGGAAAAGACTAAAAACAAAATATTTCAAATTAAATGAGCTTAGCTCATTAACCCAATGGAAGTAGTTCATCTAACAGTTTTTTGAACCAACAACCAGACGCTTTTCTGGTCCAGAACCAGAGTTCTTTTTCCAGATGTAACTCTACATTAGAAGTTTTGAATGCAGAAAACAGAGCTTAGAGCTTTAAGCAGCTCTAAGCTCTGTTTTCTGCATTCAAAACTTCTAATGTAGATTTACGTGAAAGACTGAAAAATGAGACAGTAACATGAGTGTTGCTCTCTTTATCAAATTATGTTCAAAATCGCCAGGCCTTTCCTCACTAATCCATAAGCCAACTCGAATATAACACACAGGGTGTTTCAAAAATCACGCCCAAACTGTATGCAGCCAGATTCCCTCGTCAGGAGTACATAAATATACCCAAGGAAATGTACCTGCACAATCCATAGCTGACGATCCCACGGTGTCAGTTTTATCAGAAAAATAAAATTATGCCGTAACTGCCGGTGTAAATAAAAAAAAATCGTGTAGAATACATCCTTAGCGGCATTTGAAAATGTTTAAAAGGACAGATGTTCGAAGTGGAATGGCTGAGAACACACGTCACAGCAGCGCAATTTTCATCAAAATACAAGCAGCATGTGTGGAAGAGCAACTTCATACATTTGTGCTATCACTATGTCTCGATGCACCGATTCCTCGAGATAGCCCCATAGGAGGAAAAACCGACGGTATGAGATCTAGAGGTCATGGTGGCCATAGAACCAGATTCCCACATCCAATAAAATGTTAGGGGTATGACCTATTCAGCCAATCACGTTCTGGAGCAAATAAATGAGCCACAGCCTCATCATGCATCATAAGCAGGGCACAATTTGGGTGTCATTAATAAGACACCCTGTATAAGTCAAGCAATAAAATGTTTATCAAAGATTATTGGTTTATGTATATATATATATATATATATAAGTGAATATTACTAAAACATTATTGGTGTTCATGACATTCATTCACTGTTTATATAGAAAGTGATTGAACTGTCTACAATATAAACATTAGTTAACATCTGTAGGTTATTGTTACTAAGGGAAAAATTTCTTGGAAGATGATGAAATTGGATTCCCAAAGCTGCCACGTAAATTATTAAGGGTACACTGACCTTTATAGTTATTCTCCATTATTAATATGATTATTCTGTAGAAATATTTCAAATAGAATTCATAAGCAAACGTATAAATTTAATACATATGTTTCCAAAATTTATATAATTTGGCGTCTTGAAATTTCAATAAAACATGAAACTCATAACTCATTCAATGTTTTAGAAACTCTATCTTTTACTGAAATCCAGAAATACCTTACCAGATTCTCAAATATTTATTTTAGCAGAAAATTCTCTAAATTTAAATATTTGGGTTTATTTTATTTCGTTACTGTTGAATGAACAGTGTTGAATATGTAAATATTCACTGTGTAGCTGGTAAATATTTATATGTAGCTAATATTTAACCAATAATACAAGTTACAAACATGTTATATATTTAACCATTTAAACCTCCATCTGTTGACATTAATATTTAAATTAACACCTACAAGGAATAAAAAAAAATTGTGCAACCAATTCGTCACTTTTCAGAATTGTTGACGTCGGAAATTTGTTGAAATTTCCTTCTGTAATACTTTATTTGTTGAAAATTTCATATTTTCTTAGGAAAAAATTTTAAAAACTAATATTTTTCAATTTTTTATTTTTTGACAAAATTTTTGCGCTATCTTATTCAAAATATTTTAAGAGTTTTATTAGCTTGAGAAAAAATTTATGAATCATTTCTACTTTAAAAATGTTAACAAAAAAATTCTCAAATGAGTTCTTTAACATATTTGAATTCGTTTGGAATCTCATGGAAAAATTGCTTTAACACTAAATTACCCAAGGAAGTCATATTTTGACTGCTTTTTAATTCCAATTAGAAAAACAATTACATACATAATGACACAACTTCTTAGACTTTTTAGAATACACACATTTTTTTCTCAAGTGAAGTAAATTTTATTGTTAATATTTACTAATAAGTTGTTATATCACTGTAAGTAATATTAAAAATATTAAAAATTAATTTTAAACCAATTTTTTTACGCATTAGTTATTGTTTCACAATGCAGTCATTTTGGCTGCTTTTGGGCAATATAGGTACATACTAAATTTCAACCTAAATAATTATAACCTAAATTTATTTAGTTGTATAATGTTTGCAATAACTATTCGGTTCGTAAAGTTCAAAGTAGCAATTACTGACACTAATTTTTAATCAACTTCACTAAATATATTTTTATTTATTTGGTTCATTAAAACTACAATGTTACTATTTTATTTGTAATACATCTTTTTTTTTTGTATTATCAGATACGAAAAACACCTTTGCACAAACGAAAAATTTAGTGAATAAGCATTATCGTTGGTTTTTTGCTCCTTAAAAGATATTGGCACTATACCTGGAATTTTTAATCCCAAGCAAATGACGAGAATGACATCTAAGCTAGGACGACTCTCTCCCAACTTTCATTTCAAGCCACATGAGGACTTTGAGAAGCAGTTGAACTCTCGTTTCATCTCTTGAATAGCAATAATTTGAATATCGTGAGTTTTAGCACGAGTGAATGAGTGTTAGTTCTTAAAGTCGCATTCTACTACAACACACAAGGGACATTACCTACGAGCCTAGTAATTTGAACCATAGTCGAGTGACGAGAACGACACCTGAGAGGGCACTCCTCTCACCTAACTTCCAAACTATGTAAATATGAGAGAGCCACGATTGAATTAACGTGCGTGAATGAGGGAGAATTAAGTTGCTGTTACACTTTAAAGCTACAAGACAAAGAACGACGGACCTTGAAATTCTGAACTATGATGAAGTGATGAGGATGATACCTGAACTGGCACCACCTCTCCTAACTGCCATACCACACCAACGGGAGGATGTTTGATCCTAGACAGATTTAACATTGCGATGAAGCCGGTCTCTTCGCCCTAATTGTTAAGATTGGTGCCGACAGACATGGGAAAATTCCAGACGTTGTCCTAATCGCTGGGAAGGAATTTCGCAAGTGGGAGGTCAGAAATTCTGGCCCTTTTTCCCAGGCTGTCCCGACCATCAAAAAGAGACGACAGCGTGTTTGAGAACTTACAATATAGGCGGAGACAGATAGGCGGGCTACGAACAAGGGAACAAATAGGCCCCGACATAAGCGGCCTACGAACAAGAGAAAAAGAAGGAATTAGGAGGTGAGGGGTCGTGAGAGACGAGCGGTATATAAGGAGAGCGAGGGAGTACGAAGGGAGTCTGAATTTTGCGGGAGTCGTTTGACGCCCCTTCAGCGAGAGGAAAAACGATAGTGAGTCCGCGAAGTACGGCGGATTCCGAACTGAGGAGGCTGGACTTTTTAGGGAACTGACTGAGGCGCCTAAAGTGATGAATAAAACGATTAAGTCCGTAAATTAAGGCGGATTCTGAACCGGAGAAACTTTACGTGAGGGAACCGGATTGGAGGCCCCTCTAGCTAAAGACTTGCGATACAGCTATACCTGAGTCCACGAAGTAAGGCGGATTTTGGAACTTTGGAAATTGCAAAGGAGCTACTGCACGGCGGACTTGGAGCCAGCGAACTTACCCAGACTCAGTAAGGAATTACCAAGAGTGAACCCTTTTTACATAACCTATGTCTAGGACTTTTCTCTAGAGTGTCAATTTATGTCATTCTTTAATACGAGAGATATGAGACTGTAGCGAAAGAGACTCGAAATCTGTGGACCTTTTTGCTAATTAATTGTGATAGAATATTTTTGTAATGATTTTCTTACTGAGAAATAAATAGTTTACCCCAGAGCTGTGTGAAGTCGTTACAACGTGCATTGACCCATCTACACAGAGGATTTTCATCGGCACTAGGCTTGAAATGATACTCCTACCACGAGTAGACCACTACCTTGACCACTAGGCTACCACGGCCACTGACTTAATGTTCATCTGCCACTCTGCAAGGCAAGTCTTCAATGGCTTCAAGACTAGACTCCGCGACTGAAAAACGCCAATACCGGGCTAGTGGCCATTACCACTAGGCTACGAGTTTTAGCTAGAGGCATCAGATTTTATTCCTCTAGCATTTTTTTTAGTTTCACTTATGATTTCTTAGACTTGTGGACTTGGTATAACCTGTATCATGGGAAATAAGTCTCAACAACACATTAAGGTATCCGATTACGTTCGGAACTGTGATTTTGTAACATTAATAACATTATCCTGTGAATCTCAATTTTCCTTAATTTCTTTGATTCGCTAAAACCCGTTCTATAATTACACTTCTAAGTTTAAATCCTTACCATCAGCTCACGGCGTTCAGCATCTCAGTTTCCTTTCTCCTTCTTCTTCGCGATTACTAAACCCCCACTATATAATTACTAACTAATCTGAATATCAAGGTTTCTTCTTGAGAGGATTGACTGTGAAATAACTCAATTCTGGCCCCAAAGATTCCCCAAGAGGGTTAGTAGGAAAAACACGGTAAAGCCACGTCACAAATACTTCCAAAATGTCTTGAACAGCTTCGGAAAAATATTTAAGCTTATTGGAATTCAAATTTAAGTAAAAATTTATGAAGCGAAATGTTTCTTTATTTCAAAATATTTATATTTTTGCTATTATACGCAGTATGATTGAAGAGTTTCTGGACCGAGTTTATAACTTAAAAAAATATTAGAAGTTAAGTTGCTGAAGTACATCCTCTTTCGAAATAAGACCCTTGAGCTAGAGCGCACTTTTGGCATCGCTTGTAAAGTTCATCGAAACATTCTTGGAATCCATTTTTAGTGAAGTCCTTTAATTCAGCCTGCGATGCACTTTTAACTTCACCTGCAGATTGAAATCGATGACACTGCAAGTGACGTGCCAGTTCAGGAAATATTCTGAAGTTTTAGGGAGCAAGAAAGATAAGGCAAAACAGTTGTTTTCATTTTCCCCAGTCGTTGTTTGAAGTATGTTCTTATTTACCGCCGCAGAAACTTTTCAATGTTTTCAGGGTTGCGGGAAGTCCGTGGACGTCCAGAGCGTTCGTCGTTTTTGACATTTTCTCTGCTTTCTCTGAAATGTCGATGCCTTTCAAAATCTTACGTTTGTGGTAATGTATCACTGCCTTAAATATGGCTCAATATTTGGTAAGTCTCCGTAGCACTCTTTCCTAAGATAACACAAAATTAGATATTATTCTTTGCTCAATAAACAAAATATCTTTTAAACGCTGGCTACTTAATGTATCCACCTATAAAATAAAACGCCATGACAAGTAACAGACTACGTGATTTGAAACAAACTATTTTAGAAAAGGTGAAGAATGCAGTGACACAAAAATGTTATATATCGTAGTCACTCTACTGCAAAATTTTTTGACGTTATAGCAGTGCATCTCAAATTTTCAATACTCGCGACCCAATAATCAATCATCATTTTCCTCGCACCCCCTCCATACAATAGTATTGTATTGAATTCAATAATGCTATACTTTTACACTAAAGCCACACTGTGTGTGTGTACGACTTTAACTTTATGTACCACGGACGTATATAAACGTCTCACTCAGCAAAAATATTAATATTCTGGAAGTATATATAGTCTTTCCGATGTACGATCTTTTCTGTGCACTGATACCCAAAAAATAATTCCTAAGGCTTTGGAATACAATAAAAGGACATTGACAGTCTTTACAAAGGATTTATTTATTTCAGAGGATTTTGCTTATTTATTCCTTTTCTCCTCTCCTTCCTCCCCCCAAAACATCTGAATATGCGCGCCTACGTGGAAAACCGTGGCATTGGGGACCACGTAACTTTTAATCGGCAGTTAAGGAATTCATTTTATAAACCTTACCACTCATCAAGATAAGTGTTAATACAAGCCCATGGGGTCACTGGTAATTATCAAACTTGTTCTTAACGTAGTATTGTTAAATTAATAATAAAATACGTTGTATAGTACAAATACTTTTATAAATGTATTATATCAGTGTAAATGTGTATTTTATATTTTATTATGTCAGAAAGTATTTTATTTGCTTACTTTCAGTAAATTAATAAAGTTTTGAACAATCTTTAGTTTTCAACTTTTCAATATGCTCGCGCCTCCCTTGTAGAGTTATCACGCCCCTCAAGGGGGCGTGCCCCACAGTTTGAGAAGCACTGCGTTACAGGCTCAGTCAGGAAACTTATGAATCCTAACTCGTATATGTTGGAATATAGTATACTTATAGTTTAAAGAAGGTATTCTCCGTTTAATGTAATGTACTGTGAAAGAGGGAAAATGCAAAACCGAGAAGGAGTGGTCAGAAAAAGTTTCAGCTCACTGTGTTATACTGGAAACACAATGGTCCCGTTCTGGGTGAGCGCTAATTTAGGGAAGGAATGGGCTGGTTTTTGTAGGTAATGGAAATAAATCGGTAGAGCTGTTTGTCGTGGAAGAGGAAAGCGAAATTCCTTATCACTGTCAACTGATGTATCTCCAGAAGACATACAGCTTCAAGAAGGAATAAAGGATCCTATTTAGATGTGATTTGATATTTTCCTTAAAGTTTACACTCTTGCAGCGCTAGGGATATTAGAGATGTGTATCGTAATTTTGAACCTCGGTAAGTGACGAAGGCGACATCAGAGTCTTCACCCTAAACTTCCCCATGTTACCCATGGGAGAACTTTAAGCCGCGGCAGATTTAAAGAACATCAGCCTTTTTACATGGCGGATCTTCAGTGTCACGACTCCCCGACTTCGAGTTTGTGGAATGACAGACTACGGTGGGGACAGTTATATTTGAAGGAGCATGTTAGTTCTCTCTATTACTGGTCAAGTCAATCCACCACACGGATCCAAGGTATACCGGTTAGTGTAAAAATGGTTGAAAAAAGAGAACGCACCGCGTTCGAATAATGACAGCATTGTCTGACGGACGTCATTAATAACTTATTCTCTGACAAAAAAGAGTTTGAGGTTTGCCGTACACTTATTGTAGCATATATTGAAGGCGTGCTACAGCTGTTGGTTCATTGCATTTCTTCAGAGAACAGCCAATGTCATTTTTTAGTAAATCAATGCCTGACTGCCCACGACGCTCCTGAAGTACCCAGATGCTTTTCTGGCCATCAATATATTCCCAACATCGAGCATTTCTGGGACATTATTGATCTCCGACACACTCAGGATAATAACTGTGTCAAATGATCGTAAACGAGTGGTCGTATATCCTTCAGGCTGCAATTTGCACACTCAGTTACTCAGTCTCGGATTGTAATGCTGCTTGTATCATCGCCTGCAGTGTAGCTACAACCTTCTGAATCACCTGATGTTTTCTTTCCTTGTATTGAAGCATCATGTTGAAATAAACATCTCGTAATGATTGGCACTGTTTCTTTATGTTTGCTGATTATCATTCTTTTCTATGCATGCTTTCATGGCGTAGCACTTTCGTTGTTTTGAAAAGTATGATACCTAACGTTATTCTGAATATCTGTTGCAGTTTTATACTTCTTTAAAAGGCAGAAAATCCTTTAATAAAAATTAGGAAACCCATCACAGCTTCTATATAGCTAAATGATTTCACAGACTCTAAATTGGAGAGGAAAAACAAAAGTAATTTTAAATTTGAAGTGAGTGGAATAATTTAATAACCAAATAGAAAAAAATAATGTAAATGTGAAGCAAGATATAGAACTTGCGAAATTAGGTATTTTACTAAGTCACGGTATTCCAGTTTAAAAGGTAATCATAGTTGCAATGGTGGTTGGGGGCTTATATTCCTTATGAAATGGTACACCAGTGCTTCTCAAACTTCCAATATTTCTAAAACAATTTTACGTCAATATTTTTTTCACGCCCTCCTCATACAATAACATATTGAATACAATAATAATATGTACTTGGATGTATATAAGGCGACTTTAAGTATAAACCTTACAAATTATCATGATAAGTATTAAATTTTGTAAATGACAAGCCCAGGGGACTAGTAATTACAAAACTTGTTTATTATTGACGAATTAATTATCAAATACTTTGTGCAGTAATGATACATTTCTAAGTATATTATACCAGTGTGAATGTGTATTTTATTTTTTTATTATCTCAGAACGCATTTTGTTATACTTCATCATAGTAAATTGATTATTATTTTAAATCTTTTATTTTTGACTTTTTCATATGTTCACGGCCGCCACATAAGTTTAACATGCCCTTTTAAGGAGGGGGTGCACCCCACAGTTTGAGAAACGCTGTAGTACACGTTTAACGATATCAATATTTTTTTAAAAATGCTTTAAAGAATCTAATTTTATATGAAACAAGAAAAAACACCCTTTTTAGCTACTTAATTATTGATATAAACAATTTCGTGTGATGTCGTCTGGTTTAAAAAAAGTAGAATCAACATAATAGAATAAATTCGTTTTCACAAAGTGGAAAAGAAAATGATAAAAATAAAAATAAAAGGAAATAAGAACCAACTTTACAATAATTTAATTTAAAACTTTATTTTCTAAACCTGTGTATATATATATATTAATTCAATTATTGGTCTTATAGTTGTGAGCTTTGCTAATAAATTTTTAAATATCTGAAAATGTTATATATATATATATCTAACATTCAAATAATTCCTTGTAAGCTTCTTCAGATTCTGATAATATTTATTAAGTTTTCTTATTGTAAGAAAAATGCATCTATCTTTATTTCTAGTTTTTAATTTTGTTAAAACCTGACTCAATTGAATTTTTGTAACTAGAATAAAATAGTAAAAAAGGATAGATAAACTATCAGCACAAAAAATATTCTCTAATAGTTAAGTAGTAATTAAAAAGTTAACTGATTTTATCAATAACATTAAACTGAATGAAGTTTAAATTAAAAAACAGCTTATTTTAACACAATATAAAAATTCGATGTATACCTTCAGCTTAGTCTAGGGAAAAAATTATGGAACTTTTTTTCTGCACAAGAATTTTTTCTGGTACATTTTGTAATTTAAACGAATATTTTAAATTCGATGCATGAGAAAGGAATTAAAAAAACTTGAATTTACTTTTTTGTACACTGTTTTCAACTGCGTGTTGATATAATTTTCTGGAAAAAAATGTATGCAAATATATGCAAAAAAAATTGCATACTTTTTTTTGAGTATAACTATCTTTGTAGTAAAAAAATATAACGAACAAAAAATCAAATTCCTCTTTAGAAAATATATATACATTGTTTATTTTTTTAAGAAACAGTTACTTTTTAAAAAATATATTTGTGTACTTATACTCGTGCTTTCTATCATGATTTTTACTTAAACCAATATATTTTATTGATATCTAACTAAAAAATATATCTCTATATGTATGATTATAATTGAAATGCACAAACATTTTTATCGGTAAAAGTCGCCTTTCAACACAAGAACAATCAAACAATATCTGTTGCCAATATTTAAAGTATAATATAAACTATATCCATTGTCAGTACTTAAAATAAAACTTTATTGTTATAATACACACACACATACAGTTATTGCAGAATAACTTGAATTTTGTATTAAATTTTCTTTAAAATGATGCAAAATACTTAGCATTTTGTGCAATGTAAAATTTTCGATAAGCATACAAACTTAAAAAACATAATTTAAAAAAGTTTCCACAATTTTGGCCACCACTGTATATATATCTTGTTCAAATTTTCAATCGTTAATAAAATACTTTCTATTCATCCATTCATAGTAGGAATTGACTTAAAATTTTTTTATATTGCTTGTTTAAAATATCAACTTACCATTTTTGTTAGCTCTATTTTTATTTAGAATCGAAAATCAAGTAATTTGTTCAGATATTTACCTTATTCATCTCATCATTTTATCTTTATCAAATTTATAACTACTTTTACTTTGTTTCGGTTTTAGCCCTCTTCCCTCGCTCAAAATATTAAAAAAAACGTATAAAATATTGATTGTTATATATATATTAATGTATTGAAGATTTGAGAGTATTCAAAACGCTATCTTTTACCGTACTGGTTTTTGAAAAATGTACCAATTACATCCCTCTTTGATAACACACACACACACACACACACACACACACACACACACACACACACACACACACACACACACACACACACACACACACACACACACACACACACACACACACACACACACACACACACACACACACACAACACACACACACACACACACACACACACACACACACACACACACACACACACACACACACACACACACACACACACACACACACACACACACACACACACACACACACACACACACACACACACACACACACACACACACACACACACACACACACACACACACACACACACACACACACACACACACACACACACACACACACACACACACACACACACACACACACACACACACACACACACACACACACACACACACACACACACACACACACACACACACACACACACACACACACACACACACACACACACACACACACACACACACACACACACACATGTTAAATTGAAGTCATATGCCAAATGGTTTCTAGTGAGTCTTTAATGTTATTCATCTCTGAAAATAATCACTCGCAAGCATAGGTAGGTGAAAATATGATTAAAATAGCACAAGCTAGCTTCTTAAAACAGTTAAATGTGTCTGGAATCGAATTCCATGTTTTCAAAATTTCGTTAATGGCATTTTTACTTATATTGTTTGTTAATATTTCTGTTTCAATCAATTCCAACTTTTTCCTTACTTCAATAAATTTTTGAATCCATACTGAACTAGACTAGAAATCAATAAGTTGCATTTCAAATTTTTCAATTTCCAACGAATCGAATTGGAGCAAGTTCAGTTTATTAAATAATGTTACTTCAGGGGACATAATAAACTTAAGCGTTTCTTACAATTCTTTGAACTGAGAAAATCTCACTGAAAACTCCTTGATTGAAGAATCAATTATGGGAATTAATTCTTCAATAACTGTATCTTTGGTTTCTCATGTACATTTTTATCTTTGAAGTTTTTCAAGTTTGGGGTTACTTACAATAGTACAGTTTCTGAACTGAAACGCAAACCGCGTTTTGATCGGTAGCTTGCCCAAAATATTGTGCCAACTGCCACCAATGGCACGCATGCCAATGGTTTCCCATCCCTTTTATAGTCACTAAATCATGGACTGTCGCAGGCTCGAGTTCTGGTGTCACAGACGATCCACCACATAGAGAAGGCGAATGCACTTTAAATCTGTCGAGGTTCAATGTCCTACCGTTGTTGTCATGTGTTAGTTAGGAGAGAGGAAGGGCTGCCAAGCCAGGTGGTGTGATATCGATATAAACCAGTAATAGCCAACACGCGATGATGATCGTTTTGGTGTGATGGCTAAAATACTCGTTTTTGGAACGGAAGGTGCCCAGATCGAATCTTCCTTCATACGTATTACTTGTTGAATTAAAAGAGAAAGCTTTGTGTGAAATCTCTTTTGGCAATGCTTCAAATTCTCTAACAAAATTTAAATACATGTATAATTTGTAAAGATTCTGAGATATTATATAACTATTATAATAAGAATAATTTGAACCAGAGAAACCGATTATTTAATCGATAGTTATTTATATCCTTCTTTGTAATCGTTTCAAAGATTCCTCTTAAATACACTGTCACAAAATAAAAATAATGCATCAAAATGTTATTCGTATGAATTTAAATTAGGAAAATGTGAGCAATACTCATAGTAAATAAACATTTACGATTCCTATGAATTTATTGAGTTATTTAAAAATCAGCTACATATAGATTACCAATTAATAAGACATTGGCTTTTATATACAAACTGTTACTTCTCTTGGCATTGATATGCAAAATTTGTGGATATTCTCTTGTAGAATTTAAGTGACAAATTATTTCCAATGTTAAGAGGTCTCAGGGGTGTTAAATTTTTCTAGAGGTCTGAAAATATCAACGATTTTCAAATGGGTATATAATTCTTTTAAATTTAAATTAAATTATTCGAATCTTTTACACATAATTTACAATTGAACGGAGCTTCAGAAAAGTATAAAATGTTTAAAATATAATAATAATTTTAAAAGTCATATGCATGTGAAAATTATATAATAAATATTAAGTATTTTTTGCTTTGCGCACGCTATTTTCTAAAATATTAGCCTCTGATGTATAAAACTTCATAGAATTATACAATGCATCATACTCTTTAAACCCTACCTAATTTTAGTAATATATATCCTTTGTATTGCAAATATTTGTAAAATATTGCAATTTTTTAAATATTTTTTAAAAATGTATTTTTTATTATTTATTAAAATATATAAGTTATTATTCTATTTATATAAAAGTAGCTACAATGTATTAAGAATACATTTGTATTTATAAAACAACTTATAGCTAGTAATTAAACCTACTCTTTTAGGAAATAGCATAAACGACGTAAAACTTAATAAATATTTCTTATTTTCATATGCTTATAATTTTTAAAATTATGATTATATTTTAAACATTTTATACTTTTCTGAAGCCCCATTCCTTTATAAGTAATGTGTAAAAGATTCGAATTATTTAATTTAAATTTAAAGAAATTATATATACCTGTATGAACATTGTTTATATTTTCAGACCTCTAGAGAAATTTAACACCCCTGAGACCTCTTAAATTAGATCGGCAAGAAAATGCTTAAAAGAAGAAGAAATGCTGGAAAAGAAGACAGACAACTTACAGAATAATTCTCACGCTAGGTTGTGCATTATATCAATGAAATGTAGGGCCAGGGCGGTACACCAGCTAATCATTTAATTTCTCACCAAAATTTAATTATTCGCAATTGAATTTTCGTCTCAATATTTCTTGGTGTGTTTTTTCCTTTTCTTGTTATGTAGAATGGATAAAAATATGAGTTTAATTTTGAAGCTATAAAGATTCAACTGTGAACAATTTTTTCACATATATCCAGTTCATAAATTACATACCGCTTACAAAAACAAACTTAATTGGACAAAATTTGAAGTTAACTACACATAAACTCCCCTAAAAGATATTTTAACACATTTATTAAAATATTTCAGTAAGAAAACAACGTAAAAGTTAACATAAGTTTATTATCTTGTAATTTTTCATTTATATTTTTTTTTATTCAAGGTAAAATATTTCTCTCAGAGAAGTTATCAATATTTAAAATGGAACTTCACAAATTTTATACAATGCTTTAGTGTTCTTTTATTAAATAATGCACATCTTTCGCTCATAACTTATATCTATTGGAAAGATCAGACCGTTATATTTTGCTCAAATTTTAAGTAATAGTCATATCGAAGAGCGCAGTAAGTGATCTATTAATAATAATCAGAATACCTTATAAGCGTATAAAATAATTTCTGTACAAAAAAGGATGGATATGCAAAATATAATGTATTTTCAAGAAGAAGAGATAAATAAAATTTTATAAATACATTTTTGAAGCTAAAATATATTGAACGTAGCGGATATTATTTTATATTCTTAAAATTTGAGCATATCTATCTATCATTTAAAAATATGCCACTAAGACCAGGAAGAGAAGCGCTTCAAAAATTCCCGAGTGAACCAAAATTTGTAGATGAATTCATAAATTTAAATTACGGTTTTAAATGGCAGCACGAAGTTTCTTTTTCCAAGCTCAGTATCATTTCTTTTAAAGAGCATTATCTCTTCGTGGTTTTTTCTCGATTCTTATAGTAATACAAATCTTTTCATATCCATCAGGAAGATTTTTCTATGGCGAGTTATTATGAAACGTCGCCAACAACTCATGATGTAACTCTAAAAAAGTACGGCTTTGTATTGGAAGAATTATATTATACTTTTCTGTATAAAAATTAATTATTTCAATTGAATCTTAGATGCTTTTTTGATGTAGAAAATGAATAAAGGAATTCATTAATTGTCACTTTTCATATTAACCGTATAGATCTCCTATAATAGGATTTTGGAATGAAAACTCTACTATCAAATATATTATATGTATATAAAGAGTGTTTTTTTCCAGGTATAGAAGTTTAAGTTGGCATTACTTTCCAAAATGGCGACCGATTTAACAGCTGTCAAGTGATTTATTCTCAGTTTGGTTTGGCAATTCATCATGAATAGACTCACGCCTGAACAACGCTTTCAAATTGTGCAATTTTATTTCGAAAATAATGGTCGATTTTCATAAGCGAATTTTGTTTAGCGATGAAGCGCACTTCTGGTTGAATGGCTACGTCAACAAACAAAATTGCCGCATTTGGAGTGAAGCTAATCCACAAGTGTATGTCGAAACACCGTTACATCCAGAAAAACTGACTGTTTGGTGCGCTTTATGGGCTGGTGGAATCCTTCTTCAAAAACGATGAAGGCCACAACGTTACAGTCAATGGTGATCAGTATAGAGCCATGATTACTAACTTTTTCATTCCTGAATTGAACAATCATGATGTCCAGGAGCTGTGGTTCCAACAAGACGGCGCAACATGTCACACAGCTCGTGCCACAATCGATTTATTGAAAGACACGTTGGGTGACCGCCTAATTTCACGTTTTGGACCTGTGAATTGGCCTCCAAGATCTTGTGATTTAACACCGCTAGACTATTTTCTGTGGGGCTATGTAAAGTCATTGGTCTATGCGGATTGGTCTATGCGCCTGACCATTTGGAAGACAACATTCGCCGTGTTATTGCCGATATACGGCCACAAATGTTGGAAAAAGTTATCGAAAATTGGACGTCCAGATTGGACTACATCCGAGCCAGCCGTGGCAGTCCTATGCCAGAAATTATATTTAAAATGTAATGCCTCAAGATTATCTTTCGAATAAAAAATTCATGTCAATCGAATAATACATCGTTGTTTTATTGCAATTTAAAGTTCTATACCTCTCGAAAAACTCCCTATATTTCCAAAATACTATTTTATTATATATCGCATTATTATTCTCAAACTCTTAGTGTTACTGAAAAGCAGATGGTATCGCTGTTATTACCTTAAACTTTATTTTTAGGTAAGATTTAACTATCGTATTGGGATATAAACCACAAATTTTAACACAGTGCCGAAAGTTTCTTTTTGTATAACACAAATGATATATGAAGGATAATAACAAAATAATTTAAAGTATTTATCTTAATTTATTGAAATATTACAGTTATACATTAAACCCTATTCTTAAAGGTTGCTTGCAAGTTTTGTTTCATACAGGAATTTATCCATATTGTGAATATCTAGAAATTGTTTGTGTTGAAATTTCTTTTTTCTATTTTCAAAAACTTGCGATGAAAGAAGATAGTTTTTAGAGTAGCACTTTTCTCTAGCTGTGTTATTCTATTTTTGTAATAATAAACATATCTTCTGTACGAACTGACCTTTCGATTATGTCGCTTACATGTGTGATAGGTTTAATGATTTTGGGCCGTAGGCACAGCGCTTTGGCATCAAAATTGCATCGTTGATTGAATACATGTATACTATTGTAATAACAGCAAATGGTATTAAAGTAGCCGAACATGACCATTTCTAGACAATGTTTGAACAAAAGATTTAGTCAATGGCACGTAAAAAACAATAGAGGTCAATCTAAAAACACTATCAGATTATACAGTAACATGTTGACAACTTCAACTCTTGACCTTGTGGGGTCTGCGTGACACATTCTAGCTCTAACATAAGCTCTTACTAATTGAAATAGTTATTCATTCGAATAATAAACATTTATTCAGCCACCCAGTGTACAGGGCCGTTTTTAACCTTCCTGGCGCCTTAGGCACTTCAAACTGCTGCGCCTCCTACGAGAGGCCCTCCTTTGAGAGTCTCCCCCCCTTATTCCTCCAGTTCTTACCTTACCAGTTTTCGTTTGGGTGGGATTATCCCTTAACTTTCTCACTCTTTTCCCTTTAATTGTTTTTGCTCTTTGGAGAGTCTTACCTATACCCATCGTGTCCTGGACTGGCAACCGGCAGACATTAGGAAAGGATAGTAGCATGGTTTGGCCACTGTTGTTCATTTCTTACATTACGGAATCACGGATCACCCACCTATCCCTTTTGTAAATTTGTACAGTAAATGAAATCCTTTGAAATTACAGTACAAAGTACACATTATTGTTTTAACTGTTTTTAACTTATTAGCTATCATCTTTTTTCGCTTATCACTGTTGTAAGGTTTTCTTCGAGTTTTGATCATTGAAAAATCATTGACGATGTCATTGTAATCAGTTTCCATTGCGATATCATTTTGAATGCATTGCAACATCAAATTGTTAAGTTTTTCCTTTTCCATGGTAGATCTCATTTCAGTTTTTACTCTCTGTAAGGCTGATATGCTTCTCTCATGACTTGCCAGGCGGTGGTATTTTCGTAGTAATTTTTAATTTTTTTCTGTTTTTTCCCTCCATTTTTTCACACCTCTAAATTTTTTGCGTCCTAAACATGTGCCTAAGCGGAAAAGCCTCCCTGCTAAGATACCACCTAAATGGCTACGAGTTCAGCAAAAGCAAGGCAGCCAATGGCGCCGCGTTAGAAAAGTCACACCAGTCTAGTTTTTTCAATTGCCATATTCTATCAACTTCTGGAATGTCGTATGCCTGTCATGCGTCTCACATTGGTTTTTGCTGTTATTTGACGCAGTATATTTTTGTGTTGTAACACTGATTATTCTATAAATATTTCATCAGCAATAATTTTTGCAGAATTGTTCTTACGGTCGTGTCTGTTGTACTTACCACTTTAAATGTTACTTGTCTAATAACACTGATTATTCTCCTCATGTCCCATCAAAATTATTGTTGCTGAACTATTCTTACAGACACGTTTGTTGTATGCTCCAGATCCATTGTTTTTATTATTTGACGCAGTATTGCTTGTTTGATATCACAGATTATTCTATACATATCCAATAAATAATAATGCTACTGAACTGTTCTTACGGACCCGTTTGTTGTATGCTCTACATTAATTGTTACTATTATTTGAAGCAGTGTTGTTTGTCTGGGAGTACTTATTATTCTCTCTATGCATGTCCCGTCAACACTAAATTTTGCTGCGTTGATCTTACGGATACATCTGTTGTACGTTCCACATTCATGGTTGCTATTATTGATGAATAATTATTTGTCTGTGCCTGTTCATTAAATATCTGAGTTCTAAAAGAAGTATGAAAATTCATAATAATGTACAATTCTTTAATTATTATCTGAAATAAAATAAGATCAAACTGTATTATAAAATGATTAAGAATCATCTCATATTTACATATTTCACTTTTACTTCAAATAAAAAGAAATATACATTTGAACTTGATCTTACAAAAATTATGTCACTTTTATTCGAAATACTTCGACATCAAATGAGAAATAATTCTATGAATTGACTAAGATACTTTCATTTTTCTATCTCTGTATTTTTACTCAAGAATCAAAGTTGAGTTTTTCTAAAAGAGTCGCGACGAAAATGAGTTTTTAAAAAAATCAGTATGAAATTAGCCCTAACAAATTTAATAAAAATAGACCACTTCATTTTATGAGGTTAGACTACCACGATGCAAAAGAAAATTAAGAATATTCTTCTATTCGTATAATTTTCTCTCTTTGGTAAATGCAAATCTCAACGGGAAAAATCGCTTTTATCTTCCTTTAAATTACATTTTCTTTCTTTAAGAAGCGAAATAATATCTAATCTTAACAAGTTTTTTTCAAGTCTTTGAGAGTAATTTTAGCTTCAAAGCATTTCAACTTAACTCATTTTATTTTCGATAAAAAAAAGGTAAAAGCAAATTCTTAAGAAAAATTCTATATTATAATTAAGTGTATTTTTAAAATATTTGTTTATATTACAACAAATAATTTTATTCTAAGTTTAATGCATTTTATTGCTTGTTGTAATATGTTATTGTTAAGGTTTATAAAGAACGATTATTAGTAATTGCGAAGTTGTGTTAGGATTTCAATTCTTTTCTAAGATATTCTGAACCATAAATAACTTTTTCTGTTGATTCTTGGAGATATAAAGAATTAAATATTTACTTTTCGTTTTGTAATAATGATGCTTCGCCTAACCAATAAAAATAAATTTTAAAGTTTGCATTAAACTTGTAATAATATTTGCTTTTATAGTGCATAAAGTACTTATACGTGTGAATAATTTAAAGAATAACTGTAAAAGAACAATATAATTCAGAGAATAACTATCACAAAAGTTTTTGTCTGTATTCTTAACTATATTAATTTATTTTACTGTAAACTGTTTCTGGGTAAAAGAAATATTTCTAAGTAAGACTCAGAAGTATTAGAGAATGTTAAGAGTCTGTGAAAGAAACAGGGACGTATTTTACAGAGTAGAACACATTAGATAATTATGTAACTGTAGAAAACTATATCCATTTACAGAATGGTAATAGTAGAATTGTACGAGGGTGATTGATAAGTAAGGTCTCCAATAATATAAAATAAGTTTCTGACAAGTTAAAATAATAACAGAGGTATCAGAATGAAGGAAATTTATTACCTTTACATAATGTAAACTCATTTCTCAATATAAGCACCACTCACAGCACAATAGTTCCAACCATTTCTTCACTCCGTCCATGTAGAAAGATTCTGGTTGGCTGGTCTGGTCCATTTGCGCGTGGCTGCCTGAACTTCGATATCAGCTAAAAAACGTTGATCTTTCAATATCTCCTTAAATTTTGGAAACAATCAGTAGTCCAACGGTGGTAAATCTGGGCTATAAGAAGTTTGTGCAACCACTGGGAATTTCAGTTTTCCCATGACGTCCTGTGTTTGTGCACTGCGATGCGGTCTTGCATTGTCGTGATACAAAAGAAAGACATTTCTTTCCGGTCTGATTCTGCGTATGCGTTACTTTAGTGATCGTTGTGTTGTACAGTACCTCTGTCGGAATTCACCGTCAATCCATTAGTCAAAAATTCCGTGTAGAGCACACCCCTTGCATCCCAAAAGGTAGTGAGCATGACTTTGGTTGCTGACATTAAGGTTTTGAATTTCTTGACCTTTGGAGTAACAGAATGACGATATTCCATGGATTGCCTTTTGTTTTCTGTGTTATAATGATGAATACAGGATTCCAAAGTTCTGGCAGCGGTGGGCAAATGTATACGCAATCTACCAGAGTTTTTCTTAATGGACGGAATGGAGAAATGGATAGACCGATTGAGCAAATGTGTATCTGTTACTGGTTGTGCTAAGAAAGGAGTTTACAATATGTAAGAGTAATAAATTTCCTTCATTCTGATGCCTCTGTTATTATTTTATCTTGTTGGAAACTTATTTTATACTATTGGAGACCTTACTTATCATTCAGCCCTCGTGTAACAGGTTCTCTCTCTTAAGATCCTTCTACCAATTCTTAAGGGGAAATAATTTTAATGATATGTTTGATTTAAGAACCTCTTTCTGTAAAGGAACCGTGACTTACGTAAATGAAAGTTCCTATTTCAAGTTAAATTAATCAAATTTTAGGAGAAAGATATCAGTAAGAAATTGTTGGTTTGAGTTATATCTGTAGGAATACATCTTGAACCATCAGCTCAACTTGGCATAAGGTTTGGAGCCTTGTGATCAGTGCCCAGAGGGATAAACAAGGCATCTGTGAATGTCTTCATATATTTATGTTAAGTATTATTATTATTATTATTAACTGAGTCTAACTCGGCTTCTATCATCTATTTGAGACCATCAGCTATACGAGGGCTTTCAGCGACGAACCTCGTAATTTTGAAACATGGTCAAGTGAACAGGACGACACCTGAACTGTCATCCTGCCTCCTAACTTCCCCTCCACATCAACGGGAGGACGTTTGAACCTCGGCATGTTTCACGTGCATTGTCCCCCTTTGCAAGGCGCGTCTTCAGCGGTACCAGACTTGAACTTATGACATGCTAGTCACGAGTTCGTTACCTTGACCACTAGGCTACCACAACCTGGAATAGAATAGAACAAAATTGTTAAGTTTCATCTATCTTTGGTTGCCTCTCACACTAGTGTGAACTTAGGTTCGCTACAGAATACTGTTATAATTTATACAAATCACGTATTTACATACATTACATTCAAATAATTGAGTAATACTTTGTCGTAAATATGAATATATAATGGATAACTTCAAATGATATATTAGAACGTTCTTTGGTGATACTACATAATCTAATAATCATTCATTCAATATTCTTGAAGTATAGTTAATCTATCTTTAAAACTCGATGGTACTCGGAGGTACCACAAATTTCATTCTAATTTACTTTGGCTGCAATACTATACTATTTCGAGACAGTAGAAAAAGAGTCGGGAAAAAAGGGATAAACTATGTTTGAATCGCTTGGTGCATCAGTTGCACAGCAGCCAAAATGAATGAGAAATATTTGCGGTACTGGATATGTACTACAAAGTATTAACGGTTAATTGTGTTCATAGAGGTATCATTTTATTTCTTTTGCTTTATGCCTTTAGAAAAGGAATCGTAATGTTTGGTTGCAAGCAGAATTGAGACAAAATCCCATGAAATAGACAAAAAAGAGACAAATCTTCACTAATAACATCGTCAATAAGCGCTTCTTTGTAGAATTATTTACAGCATCTGATAAAAACGGCACAATTAGTAATATATATATATTCTTGAAATCGTCGATATAAGAAACCAGCCTTTACTAGCCCGTTTTGCTGGACATTTCGTAATGTTGTATGACTGTGTATTGTTTTTAAGTTATTGAGAGAGAGATCTAAGCCCTAGCATAAAAGTATTTTTATATTCCTCGTATCATGATTTAAAAATGGACAAGACTTGAAATTCTAAAACGGACGCATATTTATACTTTACGCACCCTTTAACCCCTTACTCTTCGGATTCTATTTTGTAACACCCCTTTTTATAGGACCCTTACTAGAATATAGAAAAAACTAAGACCCAAATTTAAGGCCTTCAGATCAAAAAGTTCAAGAAATTAATTTTTTAAAATCTATAACCCTTTCAACCTCCTTTAGGAATCGGTTTTCTAATAAACTCGTCGCTAGCTGATTTCTACTCAACAAAAGAGACATATTTGCTAAATTTCAAATAGTCTGATAGTTGAAAAACAGGAATTTTTGTATTTAACTCCCCGTATTTTTCCTTGGTAATCAATTTCCGCAAAAACTGCTCTTAGTGGATCTCTACTCTAGGATAGAAACATGTGAACTCTAAGTTTCAAGTCTTCAATTTTTATAGTTCTGGAGATCTTTTGATGAGAGATTAAGTAAGTGAGTCTCTTTTCTTCTACATGAGAAAAAATGAGCACACAGTTTTAAAAGGTATTTCTCGTTCATGTGCTGTAACAAAAGATATTCCACGAACGGTGACCTCCACAGATCTTTGAAAGCGAAATTCTTCATAAATCACATATAGAGTAATTATTATAGACATTTTTGGAATGAATCATCATTTGTTGATACTGTTAAGTAAACAATTCATAAATCCCGTTCAATATGTAATTTTGTGTTTGTGTCTCAAAGTGTCGTTTGTTCCCATACAGTCCAATGCAAAAATGTTTGTTGTAAGGCAGCATTTTTCAAACTGTGGAGCACACCCTTCTAGGGGGGTGGGTGGCATGATAACTCTACGAAGGGGGCACGAGCATACTGAAAAGTCGAAAACAAAGGATTATTAAAAAATTATTAATTTACTGAAAGTAAACACACAAAATACATTCTGCCATACTAAAAAAATAGAATACACATTTACTCTGATATAATACACTTATAAATGTATCAGTACTGCACAACGTGTTTTACAATTAATTTAACAATACTATAAGTTAAGACCAAGTTTAATAATTATCAGTGATCCCATGAGCTTGCCATATATAAAATTATACACAAAAGTTACCACTTATCTTGATAATTTGTATAGTTTATAATTAATCTCTTACTGCCAATTAAAAGTTACACGATTCGCTTCCTAATACTACTGTTTTTTAAGTACGCTTGCAAATGTGATGTATTGGGAGGGTGGGGAGAAGAAGAAATAAATAAGAGTAAGTAAACCTTATAAATAAAAAACGCAAATTTTTCGCAAACATTGTCAAGGTCCTTATGTTGCATTCAAAAGCCTTCGGGATAATTTTATGACTAGCAGTGCACAGAAAAGATCGTACTTCGGAAACCCGTATATATACGTCCGGGGAAATTAACGTTTTGGGTGAGCGAGGTTTTGATATATGGCGGTGGCACTTAAGAGGTCAAAGTATAGTACATTGAGTTCAATACATTGTTATTGTATGGAGGGAGGGGGGGGCGATGAAAATTATGATTGAATATTGGGTCGCAAATACACTGCCGGACAATTGCTAAGGATGGATCACAAATTGCTATGTAGCATAACATTAAGAGAGACATGAGGCCTAGTAGGATAAAATATAGTTGCCACACTGTTCAGACATTAGAATAAAGAATATTTATTGTTCTGGAAAGTACAAAAGCTGTGAAACATCTGAAAGAAAAAAAAAATGTTCATTTGATCTGCGTACGGAGAAATGGAACAATGCATCTAAAAGTCAACAGGCACCTTAAAGAAAGGTATCAGTACGGGATATGTCCACCGTGGAGTGTGATGCAACATTACACACGTCGTACCATACTTTGCACAACATTATCCAGCAGCTGTTGCGGCAATTTATCCCATTCCTCTGTGAGTGCACGGATGAGGGTGTTTCTTGTTTGTCGGAGGATAGTTTCGACCAGCAACTTGCCTCCTCAAATCATCCCACACATTTTCAATGGGGTTTAGATCTGGAGAACGCGCTGGCCATACGAGACGTTGAATACCCTCGCTGTCTAGACA
Organism: Trichonephila clavipes; assembly: GCA_019973935.1. Classification (NCBI taxonomy): domain Eukaryota; kingdom Metazoa; phylum Arthropoda; class Arachnida; order Araneae; family Nephilidae; genus Trichonephila; species Trichonephila clavipes. The sequence continues at coordinate 124,500 of BMAU01016086.1, forward strand.
ATCCTGAACAGCGAGTGTTCGATGATATGTTGCGTTGTCGTCCATAAAAACAAATTTATCACCGACAGCACCACGGAAAAGACGAACATGAGGAAGTAGAACTTCATCGATGTATCGTTGGCCCGTCATAGTCCCATTCGCAACCACATGTAGGCGCGTGCGGCCATTGATCATGATGCCGGCCCACACCATGATACTGCATGTCGGATATCGGTCCTTTTGCTGGATATTTTCTGGACGATAAGCAGTACCACTCTCGCGCCAGATCAGTTGGCGTCTACAATCCGATGACAGACTGAACCTACTCTCATCTGTCTACTCTGTGCTGTCTGGTCAATGGGACACACACAACAGGTCTGCGTGCGTATAGTCCTCCTCCCCTCAAACGTCTGGCAACAGTTTTTCGGGAGATCTGCTTTCCTGAGGCAGCAAGAAAGTGATTTGCCACCTGCTGAGCTGTGGTGCGCCTGTTCCTTTTTGCTGATAGGACGATATATCTGTCTTCTGCAGGCGTCGTACTTCTAACACGACCTCCCCCGTGCCGTCTACTACACATTCCAGTAGTTTTAAATGACTTCCACAGCCGTGAAACTACGCTGTGAGCGATGTCGAACTCCCTGGCAACATCTGTTATTTTTCGCCCTTCGATCTTTCCAATAATTCGGCCACGCATAAAATCATCTATGTGATGTCGGAAAGACATGCCAGAAATTTTAAGTTCGTCTATTAAATCTTTCCTGTAAAACTTTGACTTGGAAACAACAACTGTCCACACGCGTCAAAACCTTTAAAGCTCTTATGAACGCTATCACGTGATGAACAGACGTGGAAAAAAATTTGCATACTCATACTTCTTCTTACTAATATCCCGCACTTATTCTAATTTTCCACATTTTGCTTCCTTTCATTTTGTGGTTGCTATGGATGATAGTGTTATCCGTCCTTAGCAATTGTCCAGCAGTGTATTTAAAGTATGAGAAACACTGTTGTAAAGTACTCCACCATTCCTCAAACTTTTTTCCTGGATCTGATTCCTTTTGGTCATTTGAAGAACTTGAAAATGGGATGACATGCCCAAACTCTTTGGCAAGATAATATTTATAGAACTCCCCGCTTCCAAAAACGAGTTAACAAGTAATTATTTGCATCATTTATATCCCCGATACCCCTGTTTCTGTATTGCCTTTCTAATGAATCATATTCTTTATTTACGATTAAAACAGCATCAAAAATAGATCAAACTCCAAATATTCGAAACGCTTTGCTTCATTTAAACCCAACCAAATGCAACGATCAATAAGACAGAGAAAAATTTTCCTGGGACGCTTATAAATACATTAAAAATCCTCTTTTCCGTACCATACCCTTCCACCTTACGTGAACGATGCTTAATGAAGCATGCACGGCGTGATTTCATGCAAATGACACTTCAATCCCCATTCCTGACCCCTTTCGTACACCCCCCCACAAACCTTCTTCTGCAGGATGTCAGGTACACACTAAATCGATTGCATCTTCTCGTTCATTCGTTCTGAATTCAACTGGAAAAGGAGGGTACTGAGTTCGAATGATCACTGCTTGATCGTTACGTTTCGGTCCCGGACGGCACTGGGGGAAGCTCCCTTTAATAAGAAAAAGGGACACACCGTGGGCAAGAACGGGGGATTGTTTGTCGAAGGAAAACGAAAGAGACGGGTGTAATCAGGCGTGGAATCTCTGGTATGTTTACACAAAATCCCGTATGTGCTTGATTTTGCTGGGGAATTAAGAGGCAGGGGGATACGCCTTTAAACTTTTGCTTTTCAGAGAGGCTTTTATTTTGGAATTAATGAGCAAGAAATCTTTTGAACGATTCTTTGAATGGGTAGGTTACAGTAAATGGTTTTCAGGCGCGTATACGATAGAAATATTGAGCGTTTATGGTAGGTGTACTCGAGGTTGATACATGACAAATGTAAGATTGGTGACACACACACAATTACTAAAAAGTGTTGAGCGTGCAATAACTTCTTTATTGATTTTGTAACGGTACAGGAATATTAATATCTGGATTAAATGCTTTAAATTATTTTGTCCTTTGGACACCTTTTATCGTGCCATTAAAGTCACAGAGGATTTTTTCCCCGCACGCACGTATGCACAAACTGACATGAAAAAAGCGAATCAAGTATTCAGTGCATTAATTATTGTATTTAGAGATATAATTTCTGTCGAAAATTTAGATTCAGATTTTATTAAATTGCCTTCCTAAAATTATTCCCGCACCCAATAGTGGAAAAACCGTTCCCGCTCCTGTTTAGAAAACAATTACTGCATTTGGCGACATCTTTTTATTTGGCAACACTTAAGACGAGTTTTGAGAACGGCAACTGACATCAAGGGGGTTGATTGATTGAATATTAACGTCGCACTGTTCAGCTACACGAGGGCTTTTGGCGACGGACCACGTAATTTTGAACCATGGTCAAGTGACGTGGACGACACCTGAGCTGGCACCCCCCTCTCCTAACTACCACACCACACCAACGGGAGGACGTTTCAGCTCTCGACAGATTTAACGTGCATCGCTGCCCTACACGGCGGGTCTTTAGTGGTACTGGGCTCGAACCTGTGACAAAGCAAGCCACAGTCCGATACCTATACCACTCGGCTACCGCGGCCACGACATCAAGGGGAGGGGGTTCGATATTAAAACTGCTGTTTCTGAACTATTTGACGTACAGAGGTGAAATTTAGCAAGAATGCGTTTAGTTAAGTAAAGACATAGTATGAACGAGTTTTGTGGAAATAGATATCCATAGAGAGAAAGAGTGGTTGTGATAGGTTAGAAAATTCATGTTTTTAAACTACAAGACCGACAGACTCAAACTTTGGTAAGCATATTTCTTTTGTTATGCAAGAATCATATAAGAATGGGTTTTGCGGAAATCAACTTCCAAATGCAGTTGTGGAAGCCATGTAAATAAAAAAATTCCTGTTTTAAACTATTAGACCTGCTGATCTAAAAGTTGCCAAAAATATTTCTTTTGTTGGGTAGAATTTTGCAATGAAAACAGTTTTGCAGAAATCGACTCCCAAGAGGAGGGAGGTTTGAAAGCTTAAGGTTGTTTTTTAAATATCAATAACTTAAGAAAATATATTTATAGGCACACAGTATCATAAAATATCCAGCGAAGAGGGTATAGGTAACAGCTAGCAAGTTATAAAAATAATTTTATTACGTATAATATTACGCTGTTCGGGGTTCGAGGATTTTATGCAAATCAGTCGCATAGAGCAAGACAGTTTTTTAAGAGCTATGGAAATTTATTTTCGTAAATCAATCCTTGAAATACAGCATTCAACAACAATATTCGCAGAATAAATCTCAGAAGGTATTCACACAACAGCGCTCAGATACAACTATCAGTGTCCAAAATACAAGTAAGTGAAAGATTATTCACAAGCCCTGCTCGTCCTACTCAACAGCCGAGCTAACCACAAAACAACTCTTCACGGTCAAGGCAAGACTACTAATCGCTAGCCAAAACAATACTGACTAATCTCTAGTCAAAACAAGACTAACTAATCGCCAGTCAAAACAAGACTGACCCAGTTTCGGTGTCTTCCTATTTATAGCCCTCAAAGATCCCCTTGCGTCATGGATAGTGAAATTTAATTAATTTCTAAAAGAATCCATAGGGTCCCGGACTCGCCAAGTCACCAAAATGGTGCCCACTTGGATCTATCGCCAAGATTTCGCCAAGTTGCCAATAATCACCATTAAAATTTAAGGGACAGCCTTTCTTGTGCAAATATTACAATTTAAGCATAAAATAAATATAAAATAGCGTAATATAAATGCTTTACACATCCAATTACAAATTATTTACCCTACTTTATCCTAAATTCGTAATAATATCAAAAATAAATTTATTCTGCTATTTGATGCAGGATTATTAATTTTCAAAATAAATTTTACTTGTGGTTAAAGTTCGATAAAAATGGTAAATGCTCTTTCTCTAAACGACAATTCATCAAAACAATAATACCAAACAGCATTTCATAAGTCCCCTCCTCTCCCAAACTTTATCCCCATTTCCTTTTCAAATTGAGCTTTACTTCCCCACCGCCAACATTTCTAATCCAGAAGAAGAAAAGAACTCTACCCTTTCTCTTCTTTTTTTTACTGTCCGCTTAACTTTCCAATGAATGAGATCGCATGAGAAAAACGTGATCATCTAACATCTGTTAAAAGAGAGTCCGAGGGAAAAGAAAGCGCATCTTCTTCACTCTTTTCACAGACAACCTCCCTTCTAAACAACGCCTAGAATCGATAGTTTTAATGTTTATTGTTAGAAATCTTGACAAGGCAAAGTCTTCGGAATGAAAAATAGCGACAATAACAGCATCGGCAAGAAAAAGAAGTTAGAATGTGAAGAGATTTCCCTGACACGTGGTGAGGAAAAGGGTAGATAGGTAGTAGCCACCCCCACTATCCCTTCTAAAAAAAGAACAGCCGAAGTTATTTTGCATTATTTTGAAAGTATAATGATCATATTTCCGTAGCTGAACTAAACGCGTTGCATATTGATGAAGAACCCAAAATGATTTAAAAAGAACCTCCTGCTGTTTTGTTACGCGCCAGACTCTTGGAAGAAGATTTCGCCAGGGACTGTGTGGACTGCACCATCACGGAGACAGTGAGTCAAGGGAAGAAATTGCTATTAGGATGTTTGGGAATTGATTAAAATTTGCATGCTCACTTTGCATGCTCATGTGAGTACGAGGTTGATAAGTGGTTGTCATTTTCGAAATGCTGTGCAAGTAGATCACGTGGATGTTTCACAAGAGGAAGTGGGCTTGATGAGTCTGTACCGGAGTAGTATGCTTTCAAGGCTGTCTGTCAGTTGGCTTAAAAAGTCCCTGGACATAACTAAATTAATACCCGAGGAGAAAAGTGGAATGAAATGAAAAAAAAGGGAAGGGGGCTTCCGTAAAAAGATCAATGAAAAAAATTGAAAAAATGAAAACGAAAATATTTATTTTATATGCAGTCCTTGTCCAATCTTTATGACTAAGTATGGAACCTATTTTAAGTAGGACAAGTATTGTGTGAAAAAAAGGGCAGTGATATAAATAAAATATTAAGCATTGGCAAAGACTGCTCTTGGTTCCCAGAATCATTGCTTAAGTATGACACTCAAAATACTAAAACTTTGCATTGTTAACCCTTAACTTCGCACGGTTGCATTTCTGCAACATATGATTTATTTTAATTTAACAGAATCAATATTTTTTTAATTACCTACAAATCACTTATCTGAGAAAAAAAAAAAGATTACGGCAACGAAATACATGCTAATTTTGTCACTAGATGGAAGTACATTTTTTCCAGAAATCACAACAATTATAAAAATCTCTGATGCCTCAAGAACTGTGTTTTTGCTATAAAAAGGATCCATTATATTTTATGTTTCCTCTTGTTTATTGACGAAATAAATTCCCAGGTAAGAATTTTAAGCATTTTATGATGAATAATAAAATCCTCATATAAAAAAAAGTTTTGTAATTTACAGCACTACTGCGCGATGTTGCACTTCTGCACCAAACAAAAAAATGACTGAAATTCAATTTAAAACTGCTTAATTTTTTTTCATATTTTTCCCTTTTATTATTACTTGAGAACTAGCTGATATAATTTTTTCATAGAAATTTAAAAAATTGCGAAGTTAAGGGTTAAAGGCATATTTGGCAGATGATACTCAGACATTAAGGAATTATTGTTTAAGATAACGGATTACATTCGGAACCGTGATTTTGCAAAAAAATATAAATAAATAATATCTTTGATATTTAGTGTCATTTGAAAGGAATATACATATAAAATTGTTTTATTAAATAAAAACGATTTAAAAGCAATTGTTAGACAAAAAATGGAGAAAAAAATGACATATTCTCAAAACATTAACACTTTATGGAAAATGTTTCCATAATAATAATATTTTGCCTACATATAGCTAGGATTTCTATAAAAAGGTTCAGAAAAATTTTTTGAAATTTATAATTTAGAAATGGATTTATTCGCATTTTATTGTATCACACTAAAATTTTATCCCCCGTTATTACTTTAATTGATCAAACTTTGAAAATAATGAGAATTTTTCAAAAATCCTGGTTCAGACTTTGTAGAGAAGTCTTAGCTTTGTACAAGAAAAATATTATTTTTATAGAAGCATTTTCCAAAAAAGGTGAATGTTTTGAATATATGTCATTTTTTCTTCATTTTTTGACAAAATATTGCATTAAATTTTTTTTTATTGTAATAAAACAAATTTAAATGTATATTCTAGTTCAAGTGACAATAGTATTCAATCAAAAAAGTATTCATTTATACGGTTTTACAAAAACACTGTTCCGAACGTATTCAGTTACCATAAGCTACCAATAAATTATACTTGACCACTTTTAAAATTCCTGCTTTCACCAGTAATGAACTTAATTTTTAGAAATATGTTATAACATGTCAGCTATAATTCGTATTAGGTTAGTATTTTTTTACTTCTAATGGGCTGCGGATTGGAGTTTTCCATTGCAGACCTAGTACATTCCCCGGACGCTGGTATCTCTTTTTTAGTACGGCACCATATAGGCGGATACCAATCGGCATAGGTAACTTTGACACCCAGTTTCCTTCCTAAAGGAAGGCACCTGAACCCTGATGATGCGAACCTGTACTAGGATTTAATTTTGCCGAAAGCACCCAAGCCAAACAAACACTCTAGGGATCTTTTACATGCCGTATAATCATACGACATGGCCGCTGCCGATTTTCTGCATCATGAAAATTCACCGACTTTGGCCGGGGTTGAACCCGCAACGGTGCAGAAGGCCAGCGACAAACGAACCACGTCCCCATCCGGCTATTGGGTTAATATAAAACTCAAAAAATTAAGCAACATTTTAGCAATCAAGGGCAGTGCATGTAATGGGCGCCGCAATCCCAAATCTAATTCACCCAGGCGCCTTTGTATGGTTCGAGAAGACACAGGGGCTCCCAATGAAGATGCTACCTGTGCATGGATGGCGGCCGATGAAGCAGTTGGCCGCACTCTTGCATTTCTTACGATGTGGCGGTCTTCTCGGCGACTGGTCTGTCGAGGGCGTCCTGCACCTGGTCTTAGTGTAAATGACATCTCTCGGATCCACTGGTCCCAACACCTCCTCACAACACAATGAGAGCGCCCTAATTGACGAGCTATTCGCTTAGCTGACCACCCAGCTTTCCCATCATGTCGATGATTCTTCCCCTCTCAAACTGCGACAGCTGCTCATATTGTCTTCGAAAACGGCGTAATGGCATGTCTACCTCAGCTCTTCCTTTATAAACGATTCAGCACACTCAAACAAGCTTTGGTTACCTGTTTTATACTCCACGGAGAACGACGTTAAACATCCTCTACCGGCTATACGTAATGCGCAATCACGCTGCATTTCTAATCATTTGCATATCTCCCCGACATGTACCTTCATGCCAAGTTTCCTATCAATCCCGCAATTATTTCTTGGTGCGCTAATTTTTTTGTCCATGTGTGTGCATTGCCACACAAAAAAATTAAGATCCAGTAATGTCTTAAATTTTTTTCTTACAGCTTAACATTCTAGTGTCAGAAATTAAAACAAGACGCCAATATATATATTTTTTTCTCATAGCATTCTTATTAATTAATTAACAATCCTTGTACTTAAATTTTATCCGTTACCTCACAATTATCAGACCCAAATAAATAAACAAAGTCTTAAATTAATTTGATCTTTCATCTATGAAAGTCCCACATCCAAAAGTCTCCAGAACCCCCCTTTTCCGACATAAGATTGTCATGCAGTTTTAACCCGGACTCAAAAGACAGAGTTCCAGACAAATCTAATCGTCCCTCGAACAATGCAGAAATTGTTCCTGACACTTCAACGCTTAACGTAGTTTGCGGTGAGTCTCAGCAAAGAAGTTGCGGTTTAGTTAAACGCTTTTCCCGGGGGGGGAGAGGATGTTCCTTTGGATCCCCCGAGATTCTATCCCTCCTCCTAAGGAGGAATCCCACTTCTCGTGTAACAATGGAAGGGAGGATAGAGGGAGCGACTTGATTAATCGCTTAATCAAGGAGGTTAGCCGCAACTGGAATTCCTCTGGAGTACCTTGTTCAACAATGGGCAAGTTTGGGATGGTCCAGACTTGTTAGGGGATGGTGCCAAGATGGACGGTGAAAATAAAGCCCCCCCTTCTTCTCTCCAGGCCTTTGTAAGGGCACTTTGTTTAAAGGAGAAAGATTTGCTTTTGTGTTGGATTGGATTAGTTCCGATTTCGCCTAGGTTTGAATATTATTGCCAGTTGTTTGTGGCGAAACAGAAAATAATTAAAAGTTGTCTTTTCTGTTTATTAATATTTATGATGAGAACTTGGGGTATCTCTCATACCAATCGTAGTTAAGAATTGTATTTTTTGGTTTATTGTGTTTAAAACTGTAATTTTTTTAGTTAATAATGTAATGAATGACCGGAGCCATCCATTAGCGTGAGAGGGTCAGAAGGAAGATGAGCCATAGTCACAATACAAAGTCTATTTATTAACAATTCTCAGTAATCACACAAATTCAACAACCAAATTTAAGAAATGCACCAATTAATAAATATGGGGAGCAATAGTAAGATAGAGGAGATAATGGGAGTTATGATAATAGATCGGATCACCTACACTTAGCACGTCCAGGCAATTCACCTTCTTATATTTAATTTCCAAAGTAATCTAGTTCAAACCGATCTGAATCCAATTTAACGACTAATTGATCAAATCGTCAATCTTAATATTAATCAAATTATCTACAAAGCGCTCTCGCCCAGCTTTACATTAATACTTACAATCCTGTTAGCGTCTAACCTCTCTCACCTATCGAGCTTGAAAGTTAATTTTTAAATGCAAGTCTTGATTTGCATAATCACATCTTTTTTATCGGAGGAAAGTTTTCATTAGAACAATATTTACAGACCCATTATTCCCCAAGAGGATTAGTTGAATGAACGTGATTAGACCCGTTACAATGTTTGTGGCAACTTTTTAATAGGCTTGAGTTCAATAGCAATCATTAGAAATGTTTAAAAAATTAACTCTTTAATGCAACAAATTCTGAAATGAAATTTCATTTCTGGATTATTGATATGGCAACGGGTTCTCCTCGTGTACTCCCCGTAATCCTTATGGAAAAGCACTTTATATTCATTGATTGAATAACCTCTTTCTGTAAAGGAACCTCAGCATATGGAAAGAACTACTAAATTGAATGGAATTCGTGGAGAAAAATAGCAGTTAGATGAGTTATTGCCCGTTTGAAGGGTAGTTGTATGATTTATAATTGAATGGTTCGTGTGTCTAGGAAGAAGATTAGGAACCTTGGGGTTTGAGTCCAAGGAGTTGAGCAGTGTATGAGTAACATTATATAAGTATGTAGTAATAATCATTATTACAGAATAATACTGAATTATGTGTGTGTGTGTGCTCTCCTTAGCTATTACAAAAATTGATATTAATTGAAAGTAATAAGAATAAAAACTTGTTTAATTTTAGCGATGTTGCTTCCTACGGTTAATTCTCACACCAACGCAAGAGGAGGTTCGCTACAATACAGTGTGTCTGCAAATTAGCTGGGTAAAGAGAATGATTCATTGCTCGAAATTTACATGAAAAAATTTAAAGTACATATTGTTGTAAGATAGATAAGTAATCTAAGTTTACCATTACCGCAAATGTGTTCGATGTGGTTTCTTTTCTTAGCTTTATAAATGTCCTATCGGTAAACTTGTTCTTACCACAGATTTGCCAGCCTCTTTTCGCCGATCAAATTAATCGCATTGTAGACTCTTGATTTTAGTCCAGGAAGGGACGCAGGAAATGGCAGAGTGTACACCTGATCCTTAACAAATACAGCAGTGAAAGACCTGATAATCGTGGTGGGAACTGAATAACACCTCCACGACCAATCCAAACTGGTACCTCAGAATTGAGGTAAGATGTAACATCGTTGTGGTAGTGACAAGGTGTGCCGTTGTGTTGCAAAATGTAACCTCTTGGTAATTCTTTGATGATTGGCATAAGGAAAATCACGTCCTGGTATTATAGAACAAAATTTCATCATACATGCACAAAACTGTTATACTTTTTCATTATCGTAATGCCGAACCAAGAAATGGTTATCGCTTACTAAAACATAGCAGCAGTTATGACACCTAACGCCGTCTTTGCACAATCTTCGGGTATATTACTGCTAGACTGAATTTAAACGGGTTAATTTCATTTAATATTTTGGAAGTTATTACAAAATTGCCCAACTAATTTGTAGATATCCTGTATGTCTGAAATTAATGTTCAAAGGTTTTCGTATTAAATAGCGTATCAATAGTTGTGAAAAGAGGATGAATGGAATGAGTTCAATGATTGTTTTTTTTTGTTATAATCCATTTAATTTAAAACTGACATACTTTAAAAAATAAATTCAGATGCATTCAAAGGAAGTTTTTCAATATTTTCTAATGTTCTTAAAGTGTTGGTATACGATTAACACAATTCTCTATAAGTCAATTAAAATCTCTTTAAGTGTATAAGACTTCAGGTTTTTCAAGTCGATGTGAGACTAAGAGATTGTTTCTTGACTTATAAATATTTATTACAAGAATTCAGTTTTACGTTTAGTTTTGCCACTAGTTAGAACTTTTTTCATATCACACAAACAGTACTTGAATAATTTTTTTTGTCTCATAAAGTATGCATTAATTTTGACCCTCACACCCACCACGCAGGCGCTCTTTGGCTGCACTGTCGAAAATGAAGATGAAGCGAAGTTGAATGAAATACGGCTGTTAATGTCAATGAAAAAGTAAAAAGAAAAAGAAGGGGGGCGGTTAGGAAGTGTTTGTCATGCTTTTGGTGTTTTACATCATTGCGGGCAATACTTGAATGAAATTATTTACTCCAGTTAGAAATGTGTAGAATAACCAGTTGCGGATCAAATAAAGGATGTTTTTTAGAGGTATAGAACTTTAAATTGCAATAAAACAACGATGTATTATTCGATTGACATGAATTTTTTTTATTCGAAAGATAATCTTGTGGCATTACATTTTAAATATGATTTCTGGCATAGGACTGCCACGGCTGGCTCAGATGTAGTCCAATCTGGACGTCCAATTTTCGATGACTTTTTCCAACATTTGTGGCCATATATCGGCAATAACACGGCGAATGTTGTCTTCCAAATGGTCAAGCGTTTGTGGCTTATCCGCATAGACCAAAGACTTTACATAGCCCCTCAGAAAATAGTCTAGCGGTGTTAAATCACAAAATCTTGGAAGCCAATTCACAGGTCCAAAACGTGAAATTAGGCGGTCACCCAACGTGTCTTTTAATAAATCGATTGTGGCACGAGCTGTGTGACATGTTGCGCCGTATTGTTGGAACCACAGCTCCTGGACATCATGATTGTTCAATTCAGGAACGAAAAATTTAGTAATCATGGCTCTATACCGATCACCATTGACTGTAACGTTGTGGCCTTCATCGTTTTTGAAGAAGGATTCCACCAGCCCATAAAGCGCATCAAACAGTCAGTTTTTCTGGATGTAACGGTGTTTCGACATACACTTGTGGATTAGCTTCACTCCAAATGCGGTAGTTTTGTTTGTTGACGTAGCCATTCAACCAGAAGTGCGCTTCATCGTTAAACAAAATTCGCTTATGAAAATCGGGAACAACGGCAATCTCGTTTTGGGCCCATTCGACGAATCTACGTCTTGCTTGATGATCGTTTTGATGAATTGCCAAACCAAACTGAGAATAAATCACTTGACAGCCGTTAAATCGGTCGCGATCTTGGAAAGTAATGTCAACTTAAACTTCTATACCTGAAAAAAAAACACTCTTTACAAGTCGTTGTTACTGAATCCCTGGGAGTATGACAAAGCATGATCTCTAAGATGTGGAATTCTTTTTAAAATACTGGCATTGTAAACCGAGTACCAGAAGAAGGTAATAGATGAGAAACAACTTTAAGTGAGGACCGGTATTTAAGGCTGGTAGTCATAAGGAACATTGGATGTCTTTCTCCTTCAACAACAACCTCTCCCGTCTCCTGTTACGAAAATTTCGAGTGAAATCCTCAACATTCGATTTCACGACTTAGATCTAGATCTAAGGTAATCATTTTGTTAATAGTATTTTATTGTGTTGCTTTCAGAGTAGTAAGAGAGTATGTTATTTGGGAGGAAAGGAAAAATTTCTCTGAAGGGAATGTAGAACTCGAAACAGTTCTGCATGCGTGTATGGAAGTGTCACATTTAAAGGAGATGGAATATTGTCCTGGAATACTATTTCTATTGAAGGTAAGAGTGACCTTCACTCAATTAGAAATAAATAGATCTCTGATCACATAATGACATAGAGATGAGATTCTGTCACCTTTTGCAGTCCTTTGAGTTGGAGCGATCAGTCGTAATTTACTTTTAATGGACGATAAATGTAAACCACATCATTCTGGCTGTTGGAAGGATTTCCTTTAACCCTTTATCTACAGACGGTACTTATAAATACCACCCAATTTAAAATTACATAGAATAACAATAACAATTTTTACGAATAATCTGACGATACTCAGCAGGAATATTCTTTTAAATCCATTCTTCGAAGATATATGGCAGCACGGGCTCTATGATGAGAATTTTAGAAGGGGCTAATAGTTTTATAGCAGAAGTTGCGTTTTCAGCTAACGGCGTCTTCAGCAGATTGCGAAGATTGTAATTTTTTTGTCTGAAAAATATTTAATGACAAAAGGTAAGTGTGTTATTTTTGTTTGTGTATTAATAAAGACCTTAGAAAACGATTTGATTATTTATTTTAAGTGAACAGTGTATATAACTAATTCTACAGTTGATTATCTTTAATTAATTAATTAGTCTAACGGATTAAATTTCCCAAAGTTGAGTATTTTGTTTATGTGTATCCCTTAATTTTTCAATGTAGTGATTCAAAAAAAAATATTGCATAAGAAAACTGCAGTAAATCATCATGCGGTAGATACAGGGTTAGGGTGAAAGAATCATAGGAAGGAGGTAAGAATACTTTAGTCCAGTGCTTCTCAAACTTTCAATATTTGCGACCCAGTATCCAATTATAAATTTCATCTCCCCCCTCCGTAAAATAACATTGCATTGATTTCAATAACACTATGCTTTGACTTTAAAGCTACAATACGACTTTAACCTCTGAAGTGCCACCGGCGTATATATACGTCTTGCTCAAATAGCACTTTAAACACACAGGGCGTATATATACGTCTTGCTCAACCAGTACTTTAAACACTCAGGGCGTATATATACGTCTTGCTCAACCGGCATTTTAAACACTCAGGACGTATATATACGTCTTTCAGAAGTACAATCTTTTCAGTGCAATGTTATCCATAAGATTATTCCTAAGGATTTGTAATGCAATAAAGGAATGAATGACAAAGCCATGGGGGGTCACTGGTAATTATTAAACTTGTTCTTAACTTAGTATTGTTAAGTTAATTATAAAATACACTGTGCAGTAAGTACTGATAAACTTAGAAGTGCATTATATCAGTGTAATGTGAATTTTTAATTTTTTATGTCATAATGTATTTTATTTGTTTACTTTTAATAAATTTATAAGTTTTTTAAATAATCTTTAGTTTTCGACTTTTCAATAGGCTCGCGCCTCCCTCGTAGAGTTATCACGTCTCCCTAGCGGGGGGCGCCCCACAATTTGAGAAACACTGCCTTAGTCCCTCATTGATAATCTAATTGACACCATGTGAAATAGGTGTTTAACGTTGCTGTCCGTCAGGAGAAATCATAGCTCTTATTAAAATGGATTTTTCTGTGAAGAAATAACACATTTTTTGGTCATTCCCTCAAATGTACAAATTGTATATTGACTTTATTCCTTACGACACATTACATCTACTACATGGTTCTAATATACAAAAAAAATCTTAATACATATATAACCTAACATCACAGCCAAAGCTTGTGACAGCCTTAGAAAACACAACAGTTTTGCACTTTGGTTGATTGAATTCTTCTATTCTTTTTAAGAGGTCACAGGGGTGTTAATCTTCTATTTTTTCGAATTTTCGAAAAAAATATATGTTGTTCCTCATTTTCTTTTGAACATTTTGATACCAACCACGTGATAGTACTACAAAAACTTCGAAAGTTATTCGAAAAATTCCAAACAGCAATTTAGTAATAACAATGTTTAAATGGCTACATGCCACACCCACTTTTTTCTTGATTTCCGCATACGTTTTATTTTTCTGTTTTTAAAAAGCCCCATGAAATATTTTAAACACTTGCTTAATTGAGAAGGAAGCTTGCAACTCAACACACGCTTTTTTAATGTGTTTTGATTCTGTTTTGGTAATGCTAGCACGTTGTTTGCAATAACTTATCGAAATTCAAAACAGCGTTGTTTAAAACCGTTTATCAAAATTGAAAACAATTGAAAATTCTCGATTGAAATGGAAAATACTCATCGTAGACCTTCAGGTAAACGTCCTAAGAAAAGAAGATTTAGAGGGAACCAAATCATGAAGGTATGTTCTCATACAAATGTTGCAGAAAGGAGAGATAAAAATGTGTGCTTCCAGTAATAAAATCTCAGGATATCAGACTTCATTAAAGTCAAATCTTGTTAAGGTAAGTGAAAACTTCAAAGGATATCGTATTTTTGATTTTATTTCAACTTTTAGCTCTATTTTATCAGTATCATGTTGTTTAAAATGTCATAAACCATTAACAATTAATGAAAAGTCCACTCGTGGTTTATGTTCGAATTTTGAAATACGTTGTAAAAACTGGGAGTGTTTGTACTTTTTCAAGCTGTGAAAACACTGGGAATAAAAATAATGCTCCAGAAATTAACAGAAGATCTATTTTAGCAATGAGATGCATAGGCCAAGGTTTAGAGTCATTAAAAACCTTTTGTGCTGTAATGAGTCTTCCTAATCCTGTTGAACAAAAATCACATGATGTTATTAATAATAAACTTTCACGTGTTATGAAGGAAGTCGCTGAAGAAAGCATGAAAATGTGGCAGCTGTCGAAGAATATTCTTCGTCACCTGATAACCTTTTAACGGTAAGTGGTGATGGTACCTGGAAGACGAGAGGACATTCATCGTTGATTGGAGTATGTACTGTGTAATAGGGGCCGAAACAGGTAAGGTTTTGGATAGGGAAGTGTTGTCCTCATTTTGCAAAGGATGCGACAGTTATAAAAGGGGTAAAATTTGGTATCAAGTACAATAAAAATGGCAAAGAGCGCATAAGATTTCATGTAGAAAAAATTATTCTGGCTCTGCTGGTAAGATGGAGGTTGAAGGATGTTGAGGATTTTTAATCGATCAGAAAAGCTTCAGAACCTGAAATATTCGAACTACATAGGAGATGGCGACACAAAAACATTCAATGCCCTTTCTGAAAACAAGCCATACGGCGATGACTATCTTATTCAGAAAATAGAATGTGTAGGCCATGTGCAAAAGAGAATGGGTACAAGACTTAGGAAGCTTATATTAGTATATAGTAAAAAGAAATTATCTGATGGTAAAACTATTGGCGGTAAAGGTAGGTTAACTGATAGTTTAATTGATAAACTTGCGCATTACTATGGTAATGCTATTCGATGCAATTCTACTAGTGTAAAGGAAATACGGAAAGCCATTTGGGCTGTTTGGGGTCATTCTTGCAGCACTGATGATGAACCGGTGCACTGGTTTTGTCCTACAAATCCAAATACATGGTGTAAGTATAATGCCGCAATTAATAAAAATTTACAAAATTATAAACACAAACCCTCAGTTGCTAAAGCTGTTCGAGATGTAATTAAGCCTGTATTTGCAGACTTATCTCATCCGGCACTCCTGAAGAAATGTTTAGGAGGTAAGACACAGAATCCTAATGAAAGTTTAAATTCATTAATTTGGAAGTTTTGTCCTAAGACGATTGGTTCTAGGCTTCAGATTGCAGATTGCTGCAAATCTAGAAACCAGTGTTTTTAATGATGGAAATCAAATACTTATTACTATTTTAGAGAAATTTGGCTTGAAAATTAACAGAAATGTTTGTGTGCCCCTGGCTGAACGTGACAATCGTCGAATCTTTACGTCAAGACAGAGGCTTTAAGAATCATCTTTTTGAAGCTCGCAGAGCCAAGAAAATTAAAAGAGTAAAGAAATTGAGCTGTTTCAGGAACAGGAAGGTATATATTATTATCCTGGAGAATTTTAGCGTGTAAGTTTTAAGATTTATTTTCTCAAATTCAATTTTAAAACTTTAAAGCCCTTTTTACTCAGTTTGTGTTTTTTTTCAATTAAGCGCATTGCGTTTTAAAAACTATCATACTTTGATGTATAAAACTTTACAGAATTATAAATTCTATCATAATCTTCAAATCCTAGCTATTTATAGTATTATAAATTTTTAATTTTTGAAATATTTCAACAAAAATTGAATTTTTAAAAAAAATTAAAAAAATGTATTTTTTTTATTTTTAAAAATATTATTTTTATTTTATTTTTATAAGATAAGCTAGAATGTAATAAGGATATATTTGACTTTATAAATCAACTTAATGCTAGTAATTAGAATTATTATTGCAGAAAATATCACGCGCGTCGTAAAACTCACTATTTGTCTCTCATAAAATTTTTCTTATTTTTATGTGCTTATTATTTTTAAAATTATGATTATATTTTAGATATTTTATACTTTTTTTTTTAGAAACTTTTATTCCTTTATAAGATATGTGTAAAAGAATCAAATTATTTCATTTTAATCTCAAAGAATTATTTCTAGTCGAAAATTGTTTGTATTTTGTGCTCTCGAAACATTTTCAACACCCCTGTGACCCCTTAATAGAACTCATGTTCTAAATTCAAATTTTCATAACTTTTTTTGTTCTGCTTCATATGATAGCCAAGGAAATATTTACAAAGCTTTTTTGATGATAGAATACTACTTAAACGAACTTTTTTTTATAGGGGTTTATTTTTAAGTGTAAAGAATATGAAGAAAAATATTATTAATCCTTATAATAACTTAAAGCTCTTCAAAGTAGATTTTTTAAAATATTAAATTAAGTGAAAGAATTTACTTGAGCAAAATAAAATAATTTCCCCCAGTTTAAGCCCTTTTTTTAAAAAACATTTCCCTCCTTTACTTTTTTCCCTTGCTACTAAAATTCTTATTTTCTTTCTAGAAATATTATTGACTGAAAAATAAATCTCAAACATATTCTTTATTTTTATAAGCTGCAGAAACATAAAAATATTATAAAACATAAGCAGGCTAATAAACCTTGCTGGGATCCCCCGACGTTGTTCAGGGACTCCCTTCCAAATAAATTTTAATTTCTCACGGACCTTCCGAATAATATCAGGGACCCTTGGGATCCATTGGGACCACTTTGGGAACCATTGTATTAGAACTACAGACTTGAAATTTGATACGCATGTTTCTTTTGTTGAATAGATATATGAGAAAAATGATTTTTGCAGATACAGACATGAAAGAACGGTTACGATGGAGTAAAAGAAAATATTCCGTTTTAGAAATTCAATTCTAAAGCTTTTTAAATCAAGAGGCAAAGGCTGTAAGAATGTTTTTGAATACAAGCGGAAGTTTAATGCTAGGATTTAGATGTAAATAATGTAAAAAAAAAAATAAATTATATATAGCATCATGAGAAAGTCATATCGAAGCGGATGGAAAACGTTTGGTAGATATCTATAGAAGAAACACAATATATATTTTTTCCTTATCCAAAAGAAACAAAGAGTTTATTTCCCAATTAATACATTTTTAACAGAGATCCTTCTAAAAACTAAAAGTAATAGGTTCGAATATCTTGTTTATTATTAAACAATATATCTTTACTTAAATATTTTTGTGTCAGCAAAATATATATAGTTAAAACTTTCTTACCTCAATATAATTAATGATATTTCTGTTAATATTCCGAAATCGTTCTACAAGAATAAAATTGAAAAAAAAACGTTGTCTCTCTTTGGAATACTCAATACACGAATTCAGCTTACACTGTTCAGACAAAGAGTTTTTTCCAACCATTTCACAAAAACTATTTTGCGATCACTTTTTACAAACTATAAAATTACGCATTTCCTTACTTTCATGGTAATTTTAAAGTATACATCAATAGATTTAACCTTTGTCTTTCCAATCTTTGTGACTGTAATGTAGGGGAGCAAAGAGTGGAGTATCTTATCCTTTTTTGTTCAAAATTTAAGAAAGAGAGAAAATACTTTAAAGCCAAACTATGCTCTTAAAATCAACTGACCTAATTTTTTCAACTTGTTTCAAGTAAAGCTCCGTTCCCTTTATTTTATATCTTTATTGATCTGATTTTGTAAATTTTTCTAATTTTTTCCCTTTCTCTCTTTTTGTAACTTTTACTGTATTGGTTTTGTTTGGTAATTGCTTTATTTTGTGTGTAATGTATTTTTGTCTCTATATATAACTTATTTGTTTTTCATTATTTCATAACTTTCGTTTTATATCTCTCATTTACTTCTGTTTTATTCAATTCCTACTATTAGTTCGCAATCTCTCTATATCTTTTTCAAATTTTCAATTTTTAATATAAAATACTTTCAATTCATCCATTCAAAGTATCCATTCATCTATTCTTAAACTTGTAGTGGCTAACACTTAAAGTTAATACAGTTTTTTCAAATATTAATTCATTAGTTAAATTTAATTAATGAATAAATAGTAACAAACAAAAATAATAGTCCAACACCATATATAAAAAGGAAAATCGCTCGTTGCATCTCTTTAGCACAATGGATAGCGCTTTGGACTTCTGATCTAGAGGTTATAGGTTTGAATCCTACCTAGGATGGCCTAATTTCCTGGAATGGGATTTATGAATGAATAAATAGTAATAAACAAATATATAATAGTTCTACATCATAAATAGAAAGGGAAATCGCTTTCTATTTTTTCTTAATATTGTGATTTTTCATATATATATATATTATATATATATTTATATATATATATATATATATATATATATATATATATATATATATATATATATTCATTTTATTTAATAAAATTAACTAAAATAAAATCTTTCTTTATTGACCTAAATAGGAATTGACTTAATTTTTTTATTTATTACTTGTTTATCTTACTTGGTTGTTTTACTTACAACTGTAAGCCCCGTGTGATACTTGCGGTGCACGAGCATTATTTTATCTGTCTTTCGTAAAAAAAATATTTAATTATTATTTATATATTCAATACATACATTACTTTTAACATCTATTTTGTGTGTAGCATATAATAAATACTATTTTATATTATATAAACATTAACATATAATAAATGTTCTACGGACTTTTTCCTCCGCGTTTCAATTATCACTAAAATGTAGATTTAGCAGCCGGAAAGAAACAATAAAAAGCTTCTTCTTGTTATCTTAAGACCCGAGAATAAAACACAATTAAGGAGGTTTCTTTATTAATTGTTCACCCCCAGCAATTTAATAAAGAACCTCCTAAATAAGATTAATCGTTTGCGTGTAATTCTATTTCGGAGAGGTAGGCATTCGAATTACGGCATCTTTAGAGACTACTTAGTTTTTACTTTTTTACCCGTTAAAATAGATATCCAGAGAAAGATGGAGATAATAAACAATTAGCTACAGGAATACTAATTCGGTAAAATGCCGGGAATTAACTATAATGCTCCTATTGGTACTTTTTAAGGGCTTTGGGTCTAAAGTTTAGCAGCTATATTGAGATATTTCGAGCGTATTTTTTAATTAATCTATTGTAAGAATGGATAATAAGCCGGATTTGAGCCAATGGGCAATGATGATTTTGGTTATGTTTTTGGAAAAAAGTTGAAAGTATAAAAATTTACAAATGCAAAACAATTAAAGGCTAATTCATATTAGAACCATCTTAAAATTCGTACTTAAGTATAATACACGAAATTTAGATTTAAGGTTTTGATTTTTATAATCGAGATTAGAATTTGTGTGTCTTTCGCTCATTATGGATTTTGTTCATAATTTAAAGTTGTAATTTGTTTTGACTCACTTACTCATAGTTAAATCATGAAATGGAGCTAAATCTTTTAGTTGGCCAAATAAGAATTGAATTTTATCCAATTCAATTAAAAATTTATCTCAAATGAAAATTTTGACGAATAATTAATGCTTTTCGACTGAGTTTTTATGAGATGAAAAAAATATTAGAAAAAAAATTGTTTTTTATTCCGAACTCCTAAGAAACTCAGAAAAGGGTGTGAGTTAGAATACTAGCTATAATCTTTTGAAAAACACTTTTATGTAAAATTTTGATACTAATATTTAATAAATAAATACTGTGCAAATCGTTTAACACGAAACTGACAGGACTAAAATATTTTTTCGTGTTAAGGGAATTTCGTGTCAAAGGATACCAGGGAAAAAATGTTTAACAAAATAAGGTTTATTGGAGTACATTTTATTTACATAAATATGTATACATTCAAGCATTTAAGAAAAATCAATGAAGCAAAAACATTCACAATGAAATTTTAATACAAAATTTAGCAATACTGAGATCTTTACAGATTTGTGTTTTCGTATTCTGCTTTTGATCAACTACCTTAAGAAGCTCAATCTTCATTTTAAGGGAAATAGAAGTTTTCTTTCTTCCTGAGGTCTTGGCCACTATGCTCATAAAAATTCTTTTAAAACAGGGAGAAAAACCTGTGAATTAAACTCATTGAATTTTACTCGCATTGCGATGTACTTGTCATCGAATTTCAAAGCCAACTAATTAGAGATTGAATGTTTTTGTGGAGCGTTTTTAGGGATGGAGGCTGAAAGTAGCTTAGATAAGCAAAATTTGCTTGTGTCAGAGTTTTGAGGGTATTTCAAGGCAAAGTTTGCCTCCTGTAACCACCTCCCTTTCATTTCACACCCCCTCTTAGATCTCACCTAAGCGGATATTGTTTTCCGTATTTGTTCATCCCCACAAAGAAAATCCTTTTTGTGTTACGATCTACCAGGCTACGATCGAAAAAGTAAATTGCCAAAATTAAGACTCTTTGTTTGTATCATTAAAAATGTCCAATAGAGCTTAGATTTTGTTTGTGATTTTAATAAAGATATTTTAATCATCCTGTAAATATACAAAAATAATTTTTTAGTTCAAATTTTTTTCTTTGTTTAATTTAAGTTGGATATAATTTTTGAGATCTCCTAATATATGATTATGTTTAGGTACCATTTTTAAAAAGGTGTCTCTTAAATATGTAAAATATTATTTGCACATATATAAAACGATACAAAATTATAGTGAACCTATTTTTTTAGTAAAATATTAATTAAAATAAAGAATTATAAAACTCTGTGCTTTTGAAAATTTTTACCCCCTTTTACATATATAACTGTTTTTAAAAAACTATGGATTACTTCGATCAAAAGAAATAGGTTCACTATAGTACAGGCATCCTGTATAGAAGTATAAAAAATTTGGAATCATGTAGTGCAATAGTTTTTTTCTTAAAAAAATGCACTTAAAAGCAAAAAAAAAAAAATTTTGCTCTGGGGAAAAAGGAAAAAAAAACCACACACACACACACACACACACACACACACACACACACACACACACACACACACACACACACACACACACACACACACACACACACACACACACACACACACACACACACACACACACACACACACACACACACACACACACACACACACACACACACACACACACACACACACACACACACACACACACACACACACACACACACACACACACACACACACACACACACACACACACACACACACACACACACACACACACACACACACACACACACACACACACACACACACACACACACACACACACACACACACACACACACACACACACACACACACACACACACACACACACACACACACACACACACACACACACACACACACACACACACACACACACACACACACACACACACACACACACACACACACACACACACACACACACACACACACACACACACACACACACACACACACATTTGTAAATGTTTATTTATATTTTTGTCAATTTCTTATTTCATATTTTAAGGTTACTTTTTCAATAAACATATAAATGCTATATATTTTTAGATTTGGAAAAACATGCACTATTTTTTAATACTTAAATTGAAAAATCGATTTTTTGAATGTGTACGATGTCCTGGCTTTCTTAAGAGAAAAAAAAAAGTACAAGAAAATCCGTAGTAGTTTGTCTGAAATGTTGTATTATTTCATATTAATTGATATTTCGTCTTAAGAGTTTTTGCATTATAGGTATTTCACTGTATACATTTTGATTAATTATGAATCGTAAAATTCTTTATTAATCTACCGAAATTTGTTAAACATTTCAAAAAGTATTGCGAATTATGTATAAAAAATGAGACACTTTTTCAAGATAATGTTTAATATACTTTTAAAGTATCCGAATACCTTAAAATCAGGATTTTTTAAAAAGATTGACCATTTAGTATTATTTGTTTCTTATTTTATAGATCACCTTATTAGCTTTATAAAAATATCAAGATTTTTTTTCCATTCACTAGAACAAAAACTACAAGTGTTTTAGTAAAAGAAGATGCCATAACTTTGCATATGATGTCAAACTTTAAAATGCGTTTAACTCGAAATACTGTTTTTTCGAAAAGCTCAAACGGAGACAGCGATTGCTCAAAAAGTTTTGAAAATAATTTGCAAAAATTTTGTGCCTATGTTCTGTATAACAGTAGAAGTGTTTAAACCTTCAAATTTATCAATCACTGTTTTATCACAAAATTTACAGTTCTTTATGTGAATATAATCCCTTTTCTTAATTAATTTTATATAATAACTAAAACAAAGTGCTCTAGTTTTTGTAAAAATTAAAATTATCTCTTATTTTGAAGGTCATTTCAAAATGGAATAACATAACAACACATAGGAATTGAAAAACTGGAAGTTTGTTCATTTACTCTTTGTGCAGAGCGAGGCCCTTTTATCCAATTTTTTGTCAATTTTTACCCATTTTTTCCTATTTTATAGTAGTAATAATTTATTTTTCTCTTCTTAATTTTAGCCTTTTTTTTCTTAAAATGTACTAAATAAATCTAAAAATCACAAAATATCTCCATATCTCCATTTTTTAAAAAAAAAGCTGACTCAAGTATCTTAATTTAGTCTCATAAACTCAATTTTTTAATTTACGGAGTATTAAGTTTTGCCTTTCTAACCAATATTTGGTTTTTATTTGATAAAATTAAAATGTGAATGTTACGTTCCTTACTAAAAGTAATATGTTACAATCCTAATATAAGTTATTTGTCATTCAATCTGCAACAACAGAACTCGCTCTAACGTTACTTTAATTTGAATTACACGTGTAACTAAAACATTTACAACTATGCAGTGCAAAAGGTATTTTTTCGTAGAATAAATAAAGAGTTTTGTGTTATCATTTAGTTTTATTATTTTCCCAATAATCACAAGTCAAAATTATTTGACGACACGTTTATATCTCATTATACACTTCTTTAGAAAAAATGGCACGTTGATCCAAAAAGGTTCGCCCTCCCCCCCTTGGTCTAGGGCAACTAAACCAGATCCACGAGCTCATAAATCTATACAAAGTCTAAGAAAAGCAGGGGAGAAGCAACAGCTTCATCTCAGGAAAACCCTAGGCATTGCAGAATGTGCTGAGGAGAAAAAGAACTGATGTTGCATTTGGTGCTAATTGGAAGCTTCTTTTTCCACCTTCAAAATTCATGCATCTCAGGTGACCAGACGAAAATCGCGAAAGTGTCGTCTGATAAGATCTGGAACCCTTGAATGATATAGCGGATCCAGGGTGTTTTTGAAAGTACCATGGGTATACAGGAGGGACAACCCAGATTCTATATATTAATTCTTTAGCCCTGGAGTAGATCTCGGTCGACATAAGGACCATGTGGTCTTCCGGATCCACAGGATCGCTAGCAGCCGCCTTCGCAAGGTCATCCGCTAATTCGTTCCCGGGCAGGCCTACATGAGAAAGGACCCACTGTGGATGAATAGAGCGTTGGTCTGAAAGCTGTTTAAAAAGGTGTAGAATACACTTGCACATAAATTGGAAAATTTTTTTGGGGCAGGTAAAAACACCTGCACATATATTGAACAAACATTGAGTTGAAGAAAATAACAGGAAAAAAACGGAAATTATTTCTCTTAAGACCTTTCAATATTAAGTTTTGTTAAAAATGTGTTCTGATAAAAAGAATGGGGATTAAGTCGCTGAATAAAAAAGGCGTGATATGAAAATAAGTAAAAACGTGCGAAATTAGAAGTTCACCACCTACGTTGTAAGCTTCAATCATAAATTTTATATTGAATAAAATATTCTTAGGTTCGGAAGATTTTTTTAAAAACACAATTAAGAATACCTGAAGTTTCATAGTAATATTTATATTATAAAACCATTCTTCGCACTAAAATTTACCAAACTTATAAATAACAAGTAACGTAAATTATTTTTTATAGTCTATTCCTACTTAGGTCAACAAAGAAAAGTTTTATTTTAAATACTTTTTATTAAATAATTACAATTACCGTAATATCTGGCGTATAACGTGTACTTTAAAAACAAAAACAAAAAAAAATAAGATCAAAATTTACGGGTGTGTGTTATACGTCGGGTATGAAAATGAGAACTTTAAAAATTAAAAAAGTATGAGCATAAAAAAAATTAGAGATCTACAAACATCGAAATACTGTTTACTTAAAATAAATGACATTTCTTATAGACTTAAAAGGTTGCAGTTCTTGAAGTATACAATTTTTTTCTAATGCTTGGAATGATATCTCGAATAAATGACTTCCAAATATAAGGGTATTGTGCACTTAAATTTCAGATTTCTTTGTAAAAAAGGGGTGCTGTTATACGGCGAATATACCTAAAAATTAAAAATTGCAGCTTGAAAGTATAGGTGCGCGTAATACGCTGGATTTTACGGTAATATAAATATGCATACACATATGCCATAATCACAATATTAAGTGGCAAAATAGAAAGCGAATTTCCTTGTAGTAATCAATGTATACTGTCTCCATCTATTATCTTGATTCGGAACAAGTTTAATTTTTTCACTCATATAAAACTAAAATTAATGAACCAAATTTAATTAATGGATTAATATTTGAAAAAAAAGTGCCATCCACTGCAAGTTTAAAAAATATATTTGTACTTGTGTGGATGAATAAAATTGTTTTATTAACGATTAAAAATTTGAGCAAGATATAAATATATATATATATATATATATATATATATATATATATATATATATATATATATATATATATTGGAAGAGAGTGAAATAATAGTTGAAATTGAAAAATAAAGTTTTTATTTAACTATAGCTCAATATCGTTCACAGGAAAAACTAAAAAAATTTCTTAAGATATATTCAACCACAAATAAAAACTCTTTTATTTTTGCTTTCTCTTAAAAATGAATAACATTAGACCCAGAGCCACGAAAGAGCCGATTCTGATTGGCAGCTCGGTTGTAACATTTTTCATTTTTTTGCCCACTCAGAAATCGTAATAGATTGCTTACGTCACATAAATCTCCTGTAGCAGCAGACATTTATTATTATTATTTTTTCCACTTTTTCATATCTGTCTGGAATCAAAAGTTCTCCCGTTCATCGATTGGCAGTGAAAGCCAGAAAGTTCAGTTTTGTTTGATTGCACGCTTTCTACAAAACGCGCAGCGATCAGGCCCACAGCTGCGCCCGCTTCTAGCTTAGAAACCCATTACGAAGTATAAAAGCTCTCTGAGAATTTCGTCTGTAATATGTTTCTACTTCTTTTAAAACTTTTTCGATGAAAATGTGGAGAGAGAAAGTGTAGAAAATAGTTGGGACTCTTTTTTTTTCTTTTTTGGCTTTGTTTTTGGATCTGAGTGGGAGATTTCGGGAGAAAACGTGGAATGGGAGTTGTTACATTCCGATAATTACTAAACGATGTGCAAGAGATGCTCTTGTTTTAAATATTATTGATGATACGCTGGTTATAAAATAATTACGGATAAAGTTCTTTCTTTACCGCTTCAGTTGCTTGTGTATGTTTAAAGAAGCTTAAAGTCATTCAAAATAGTTATGTATTTCTAAAAGATACGCGTTTATTATAAAAATACAGCACACAGAATAGTAAGAGGGGAATTTGTGATTCTGTATGCGTAAACGAAGGCAGGCCATTGAATACAACGAAGTCTTACTTCATATAATGATACAAAATAATATCCAATATAATGGTATACTCTAGTTGCTTTTATAAGTATATTTCTTAGGAATATATTTTGTAATTTCTTTCTTTTTATAATACCAATAAAATATTTATCTGCAATATTGGAATACTTTCTTTGTTTGATGTTCAGAGCAACATTTTTAAACACAAAAAATGCATTAATGCAAAAAATGCTTTTAAAACAAGTTCAGATTATCTAGTTACTTATTATGTCGCATTCTAAAGCATGTGGATTTACTTTAAAACTACTAACTTTATAACCTTTAATTAGAGATTAAGAACACGTAATTATGATCCATTTTATTTTAATAGGTTGTAAATTTAAATTCCTTCTTTTATAACAAGAGGAGAGAGAGAGAGAGAGAACTTTTCAATCCCTTCCCGTCTTTACCCAAGATGAGGCAAAACGGACCATCTTTGGTCATCCCGAGTGTAGCTCGGGCACTGTGGAAATGTACACTCTACAATCGGTCTTTCCCATATTATTTCACATGTGATTTTGATGATTTAGTATAATAGAAAAGTACCTCTTGGTGGAATTTTCTGTAGGAAGAGGACTTTCTTCTGTCGAACACGTTGATCTGAAAAATACCTTGTTGACTACATTCCTCCAACAGAGAAGAAAACTAATCCAACACGACAGTGTATTATTTGCTGCTCAAAGAAAGATAGTAAAGGGAAGACGGTAAGAAGAGAAACAAGGCTCTATTTCCTATGTTGCGATGTTGGGTTATGAGCACTCTCATGTTTTCGAATTTATCACACACGATCAAAATTTGATTAATAATTTCATAATCATTTATGTTAATGCAAAAGATGTAAAAAAAATTGAAATTCAAGATAAAAGCTAGGTATTCTAAGCTTTATATTTATAGTTAGTAGAAATTGACTCGAAAGTCTAATAATTCCTGCCATACAGAAAACCAACTTTACACACAGGTAAATTACTCATTTATTTAAAAAGATTTTTTAACATTAATTTTTAGAAAATTTTGTTCGCGAATGGTGCAATTTTGTTTATAAAAATATATATGCTTGAAATTAAACTTAAAAGAAAAATTGACATTTTTTTATCCATAAGCCAGAAATAAGATGAAATTGGAAGGGGTTATATATAACTAAGGGGGATGTATAAAAAAATTAAAGGCCAATTAGTTTTAATAAAAGGGTTCCGACAAAATCTCAAGAGTAAGTACTGTACTAAAGAGCGAATATAATGTTTATGGTGAAAGAGTAATTTCTAGAATAAGAAATACTAAAATGAATATGTAAAGAAAACTCCAAAAAATATAGCAAGAAAAATAGTTCGAAGAAAAACGAAGAAGATTAAGATTTAAATGGAATCCGATTGAATCTCAAGAGCGAATGGGAATGTCTGGGGTTTTATGATAATTCTAAAATCTATGTAAATAAATATAAGGTTTACCTTTATTAGCATATATAAACGACTAAATTGATGTTGCTTCAAGAAAGGAAAAAATATTTTACATATTTTCTCTCTCTCTCTCTCTATATATATATTTCTTTTAAAATCTCTTTGGTGAAATATGCCTGCATTTTTTGTAATAACAGAGATTTAAAAAATAAGCTTGTGTGTTTCATAATAACAATTCTAATACGACACATAGGGATGGTCTACAAACAGCTGTTCTAAGGAATTTGTCAATAAAATGTTACTATATAAAGCATAAGGTAAAAATTTTCTTATTATAAATTCAATAGTTGAAAGTATGATTTCAAGTATATGATATAAAATAAGTTCGTATCTTCAGAATATCATTTAATTTTCCAGTTTTAAATGCAGGATAAAAATTAAATTTCTTGATGCACCTTATAATGATGATAGAAAATATGACAAAAAACTTTCAATTAATGGACTGTATACATACATTTGAAAGTTTAAATGTAACAAGGTGCTTCTTAAATTTTAATTAAGCTAACAAGAAACGTTTTATATCAGGAAGAGCACGAATTTGGGACATAATGATATTTTTAAAACAAGACTTGTTTAAATGATAAAGATTACTAACAGTAATATTTTTTATTTAAAAAAAACATATATATACCTTTATAACAAGAATAAATTTTTGATTGGAAAATTTGAATGACATTTCTTTAATTGTATAAACCGATATCTTTTTATTTTCTATAAACAAAACTTCCTCGTTTATTATAATTACAAATAAGGGAAAGGTGATATTTCGAATCAATAAAGAATTAATTTTTAATGCATTGTTTTTTTCATACATCTTATTAGTTTTAAACAGCCACTGCAGTTTTTCCTGAGTTTAAATTAATTTAAAATTATCATAATATCCATTGTACAAGTTCCAGAAATCTGTTTTTTTAATAACATTTCTGACAAAATAAAAAAAAATCCAAATTATGAATTAAGATAAAACTAATCTTGAAAAACCTCATGAGTTTTCTTGAATTTTTTTGATATGACAGGGATCTTCTTTGATATCACAAAATAATTGAATATTAAAAATTAAAGAGATACTTTATAATTTAACCAGTATTTTATTTTGTACAGGAAAATATCTTTAACTCTTAATAATTGCGTTTGATTCCACGGAGAAAGTAATTAAATAGAATTTGAAAAGGAAAAAAAAAAAAAAATTCGGGAATATTTATTCGTTTATACTGAGAATTTAAATTTTTTAAAAGTGAATGACCTCTTTATTTTTATTACTCCATTTTATTTTATTTTTTATTGTTTTATTAATATGAATACTAGAAAAATGTATATATAACATGCAAAAACAAAAAAAAATTCTTAACAAAATTTTTATAATATTTATTTAAATACCTACAACTGTCTAAAACTATCACTATTTTATTCAGAATATTATGATTTTGATCCAGAAATGCTTCAAATTTGAATCTAGAAAAAATAGTTTATTAATATTCAGATATTTTTTCATGAAGCAGAAAAAGGAAACTCAAGACACAATTCTTCGTTTTCTGGTTTTGGAATCTGTAAAGCACATTTTTCTGCGTTATTTCTTTAATTTCAGATAAGCAACCTGTAAGGGCGAGTAAATGAATATTAACGTCGCACTGAGATTAGCTACACGAGGGCTTTTGGCGACGGACCTCGTAATTTTGAATCATGGTCAAATTATGAGGATGACACCCGAGCTGGCAACCCCTCTCTTAACTACCATACCACACCCACGGGAGGACGTTTGAGCTCTCGACAGATTTAGAGTGCATCGCTGCCTTACACGGCGGGTCTTTAGTGGTACTGGGCTCGAACTCGTGACATGCCAGTCACGATTCGATACATTGACCACTAGGCTACGGCGGCCATCAGCAACCTGTAAGGAGTGGATTTTCAAATGATATTTTTCAATTCCTATTATTAACTCACAAAAAACGTAAAAAAATTATTTAATTCATTCCTTTCCATACCTTTTTGAATTCCTACTATTATATATATATATAGCTCACACTCTCTATATATTTATTAATTTATCTTGGTGGAATTTTCAATCGTTATAAAATACATTTTAAGCGCTCAATTGAGCTGAAATTTTATATATATGATTATTTTGGATGACAATACAGTAATTTAATTATAATTAATAAAAATTAATTGATTAAAACTAATTATTCAAAGAATTACAAATATACAGCCACGGTGGCATTCTTTTTGGCGACTTTGCGACCATTTTGGTGACTTGTGTCAAAACTTGGAAATGATATTTTTCTCACGTTTTAAAGCGCTCATTTGAGCTGAAATTTTCTATGCACTATTGTTTTGGGTAAAAATACGATAATTTAATTATAATTAATTAAAGTTAATTGACTGAAACTAATTATTTAAAGAATTACAGATACAGCAACATTGGTGTCATTTTTAGCGATTTGGGTCAAAACTTTAAAATTACTTTTCCCCTCACGTTTTAAGCATTCCGTTGAACTGAAATTTTATATACACGATTGTTTTGGATTGCAATACGATACTTAAGTGATAATTAATAAAAGTTAATTACCACTTAATGTTGTGATTCCGTCATATGTATATACATATTTATATTAATTGTAACTATTTAATAAAAGTAGCTAAAATAAAATTTTTCTTTGTTGATCTAAGTAGGAATTGAACTACAATTTTTTTATATTACCTGTTCATTTCACAGAGAGAAATATCTTATAGGTATTAAACATACTTTTATCTATTTGTTTGTGCTTTATAATCGTTAAGATAAAATATTGAGGTAAATTAAAGGCTCATTTGTTATGTTTTCTATTTAAATGAACATTTACCAAAAAGTGCCTTAAGCCAAATTTACGTTTTCAATTTATCATGCTACATGGTTACTAGAATAAAACTTATCTTAAGTTATATCATCATAAGTGGCAATGACAAAATATGGGTTTCAAAGATCTTATAAGAAAATACAAATAATGTCGCTATAGTATTATACTTGCTTACATCGCTTTCTAAAATTTAAAAACTTATATCAGTATTGAGAGTAGATATAAAGAGTGTTTTTTTCCAGGTATAGAAGTTTAAGTTGGCATTACTTTCCAAGATGGCGACCGATTTAACAGCTGTCAAGTGATTTATTCTCAGTTTGGTTTGGCAATTCATCAAAACGATCATCAAGCAAGGTGTAGATTCGTCGAATGGGCCCAAAACGAGATTGCCGTTGTTCCCGATTTTCATAAGCGAATTTTGTTTAGCGATGAAGCGCACTTCTGGTTGAATGGCTACGTCAACAAACAAAACTGCCGCATTTGGAGTGAAGCTAATCCACAAGTGCATGTCGAAACACCGTTACATCCAGAAAAACTGACTGTTTGGTGCGCTTTATGGGCTGGTGGAATCCTTCTTCAAAAACGATGAAGGCCACAACGTTACAGTCAATGGTGATCGGTATAGAGCCATGATTACTAACTTTTTCATTCCTGAATTGAACAATCATGATGTCCAGGAGCTGTGGCTCCAACAAGACGGCGCAACATGTCACACAGCTCGTGCCACAATCGATTTATTAAAAGACACGTTGGGTGACCGCCTAATTTCACGTTTTGGACCTGTGAATTGGCCTCCAAGATCTTGTGATTTAACACCGCTAGACTATTTTCTGTGGGGCCATGTAAAGTCATTGGTCTATGCGGATAAGCCACAAACGCTTGACCATTTGGAAGACAACATTCGTCGTGTTATTGCCGATATACGGCCACAAATGTTGGAAAAAGTAATCGAAAATTGGACATCCAGATTGGACTACATCCGAGCCAGCCGTGGCAGTCATATGCCAGAAATCATATTTAAAATTTAATGCCACAAAATTATCTTTCGAATAAAAAAAATTCATGTCAATCGAATAATACATCGTTGTTTTATTGCAATTTAAAGTTCTATACCTCTAAAAAAATACCCTTTACCAAGAAAAATGTCATTATATGAACTTCCCGATCTGTAGAACTACAAAAAACTCATCGCAAATGCTTGTGCATTCTTTGCTAAAATTAAAAAATACATAAAGTATGAAATATTGAATCCTAGTCAAGACAATATATATAAATTCACAATAATTCTTTATGTAGACTCTTTATGTAAGGAAGTTTTAATGCAAAAAATTACAAAAGAAAAAAAAAGAATACTACGTTAGTACGATAAATAGGAGGGAAATTTATTACTTTCATTTAAAAGCTCCACTCAGCTTAGAGGAAATATTTGAGTAATTTTTATTCTCACTCTATTAAGCAAACGATTATTCTTTTTGTTAAATCAAAAACTTTTTATTGCATCAGAATAAAATATTGCATTTCTTGAAAATATTTTTCGTCAAGAACATATTTAATGGAACACGAAATCTTTGCTACATTTCCTACTTTACGATTTCAAATTCTAAATCGAAAATGTATTATTCTTTATTTCTTTCACGTTAAATTTTGAAATTTCTAACGACAAACAAAAACTATTCAAGACAAAATCCTTTCGAGTTGTTGTGTTAAAAGAAGCAGACGCTAGAAGTTACTTTAACATTTTGGTTCTATTTCAACTTATTTTATGTAGGCTTAACTGTACCGTAAATTGCGTAATATTTCCGCGGTATCAAATTGCTCTTTGACATATGGTTGCGAAATTAGACTATGATTTTAATATAATTTTCAATATAGTTGAGTGGACGAATACATTGCTTAATAACAAAAGATTTAGTAGCTATAATTAAACTTCTTGCTTACAATTTTTTCCTGATTAGTAATATTTTTTTTTAAATTGTAAAATGCAACGTTTTGTCATTTTATTAAAAAACTTTTCGTAATAAACAATATTCTTTTTGAAAAAACAAAATGCAGTCATTTTATAAATTGTTTATTTGTATTGAATAATGAAATTTAACATGCATTTAAATGAGTTTAACACGAAAACACTGAAGACGAAATATCGGTTAAAATGAAATCATACAACGGTTCCAATAAACTCTACTACGTATTTTCATGCATTGTTTTCTTAACTCAAAACGAAAATCGATTAACACTAAAAGATTTCCCTTCTGGGAAGGAAGCTGAACCGACACTTAATGAAATGTTTGAGAAAGTTTCTGTATTATTCGTCTGTTCTACTATAAAATCGGAAGAATTCATTGTAGTAGATAATGATAATGTGTGTACAGTCCTCAATTATGGCAGACAAAGACATTTTGGAGTTTGGTCAAAGCTAAAAAAATTCCATTGATGCAGATTCCGTCAACGAAAAGGAAATGATAATGCGAATACTGTTCTCATGTCGTCCGAAATGAGAAGCATCATGAAAAGTAGGTGCAGTTAATTAGACGCACATTTCAATGGTGGAAGGAATAATAAAATGGACAAAATCAAACAATTTGTTGACAATTTGATACTAAAAAAGACAATTCAATAAGAAATATCCAATTATATTTTCCAAAACTTAGTAAATGTTTTGTTTTTCAAAAACTTTGAAATTACTTACTAAGTTTTTGTAAGTAGTTTAATAACTAGTTTGTAGTTTACTAGTTTTTGTGAATATTGTTGCTTCATTGATTTTTATTAAATGCATGAATATATACATAGCCATGTAAATAAAATGTATTCTAATACACTTAATTTCGTTGAATATATGTTTTTTTTGCAATATCCTTTAAACAGAAAAACATTTCAGTTCCGTCAGTTTCGTGTTAAACGATTTTCACTGTATTTCTGTTACAGTAACTTTCAGAATCTAAGAGTAAATTAATTTCAAAATAATCAACCTTATTCTTTTTGTGGATCATCATTATTAATGCATATGTTACTGCAAATTAAGATTATTATCGAACAATATATAGTACTCTGTTATTTTTACTTGAAATATTTTATTTTGTTGTGATCATTTGAGATGTTAAATCTTATGAATTGTATGAATAACAACCAAAAACCCACCTGCTGCATTTGATTTGGGTGGAGATGTAAATTACTACTTTAACAAGTTCAAGAAATTACGAATAAAATTCAATTTTAAGAATTTTGCACATTTCTATTAAAATTTGACAATGTTCTTCAAGTGGTTTTACTTAATATAAAAAGCAGCAAAACTGAGCACAATCTTTTAAATGAATCCTTGATTTCTTTTATT
This sequence comes from Trichonephila clavipes, assembly GCA_019973935.1. Taxonomy (NCBI): domain Eukaryota; kingdom Metazoa; phylum Arthropoda; class Arachnida; order Araneae; family Nephilidae; genus Trichonephila; species Trichonephila clavipes. The sequence goes on from BMAU01016086.1 coordinate 158,539, forward strand.
CTTCTTAAGGAGTGCCAACATACATTTTATTCTGGAATTTATCAGCTTAGAAAACATAATAAAGAACAAAGCACGTTTTTAAATATATGCTTCCCACTAACACAAATAATCTTGCGAATAAATTTTGAAGCGTTTTTATGCTCCTATATTTTAGAAACGAAAAAAAAAAAAAAGAAAAAGCTTGTATATATAAAGCATAAATTTTTATCAACTTACAAAAATGTTTTCGTTTTTATCGAAAAATGAATTAAATCGTAGGAAATTTGTAACAATATAATTTTTTAAATAACTAAAATGTAGATAACTGGAGTAATTAAATTTATTTATAACTTTTTTATTTTTAAAAAGTTTATTTCTTTTTAAAAAAAATAAATGCATAGTTATTAAATATTCTGTTCAAAATTCAGTACACAGTTAAAAATAATTCTAAATAAATATTAACTTCCTATTTTATCCTTATTATTAAATCTTATTTTGAAATTTCATGGATTAAATTTATAAATGTATTTTATAAACGTTATTAATTTGAAACTATCACTTTACAGTATAGGCATTCCTTTTATTTAATACCTATATTTTTTAAAATACACACATGCGTCAAATTTTTTTTATTTTGGATAAATTAATACCATCTTTTCAGTTTTTTTATATAATGCGTAAAAAAATCTTAAGAAAAGAGAAATAATCTTTACACGAAGATTTTTTTAAGTATCTCTATTTTTATGTTCATTCATAAAATAGTTTTAGAAACCTTAATTCTTAAAAATAAAAGAAAAATATGCTTATTAAGTATAATTATATCCCACTTAATGCTCCAAACTGTTAATGAGCAGTTTAAAAAAAAGACTTTTTTTTATTTTTCCCATTTTGAGATATAATTGATATTGATGTATATTTTTAAAAGTAGTTACAGAATTGTTAGATAAGCGTTAAATAATTAGTTTTTTGCTTGAAACCTTAATTTTTTATTTCTCTGTTACAAATAACATGCTTAGTTTGAATAAATTAATATTTTTTTCACTACAAGACGTTTTTTTCATTTTCTTTCTTTACTCCAATTAATTTTTGATCCCCAGAATTTACCTTTTTTCAAAAATTATAAGTAGAATCTGAAAGGGGAAATTTTCCTCATAAAATAAATTTTTGATGTATATTTGAAGTATGCATTAGGTGCACATACTGGTTTTCAAGTTTATATAGAAATTTTTGAATTATCACTGAAATTTTTATTATGTGTACTTATATGGAATATACAAAATATTTTATTTTTCATAAGCAAAGAAAAACAAATGTTTTACATGTTAACAGTTTTTCACAAAAAAATTAAAGCAAGGAATCGTATCGAATCACTTTTTATGTACTCGAAAAAAGAAAATAATTAGAATGTATCTATAAAACTAAAAAAAATAGATGAAAAAAAGAAAGATTATAATTTATTAAAAGATTTTCAGAAACCATAATTCATATCGCAATAAAATAACTTAACTTTTTTGATATAAAGATAGTATTATCATCAATGTGTATGTGCATTAAATATCAATTTATGTTTTATTATTATCTGTTATTTCGTTACCTATTATTTTATTATTAAAATACCATGATTCTAATGGTTTTATATTATCATTCGGGTGTTAAAAATATATTTATCATTCATACATATTAACAAATATTTGAACTATATAGCCCGACGATTAACCAACATTTTCTATTTGATATAAAATTTGGATCTATTGTATTTTTTTAGCCATGACTGCAAGCAGTCTTAATACTACGAGTTACAGTCAATTGAAATTCCAGATTTATATTCACATTATATATATATATATATATATATATATATATATATATATATATATATAGAGAGAGAGAGAGAGAGAGAGAGAGAGAGATGGCATTTTGTGTTTAATTAATTAAGAATAATAAATTTTTTACTTTGCTCCATCATATCTTTGCTAAATATGTGAATTGCTTGAAACAATTATTTTTCTATCGGTTCACAGTTTAAGACAAAGCATTAAAAGAATTAAAAAATTTGCATATAACTTTTCAATTTCTATATCTCTGTATTACAAATGTGATATGGAAGGTGGGGTTGCTATAGCTTCCAGAGGTTGAACTGTTCGTCCTGTTGGTTCGCGGGAGGTATTTTATTTCCCTCCTACCAACCATTAGAAAAACCAATGGAGGCATTCCCCTTTTCACCACCTAAGGACACACTCCGTTGGGGTTACAGACTTCCCCCAGTAGAACTGGTTTCCGAAAGAACCTTCATACACTCTACATCTTCACCCGCAGACAAAGGTAAACCTAAACATCGTCCGACTCTGCACTAAAAAAGAACCTGCCTCAGCAATAAAAGAAAAAGACGACCATACCATCAAAGAACTTACCACCCAAACTCAAATTCTGGCAATTACCTACACTGACGGCTCATTCGACTCAAATCTTGATAGAGGAGGTGCAGGTGTGTGTCTTCTTTATTTGTCCTAACAGAGAGCATGAGTGTCATAAGATTCACGTAAGGAAAATCGCACCCAAATACACCTACAAACTCATTGCTATCAAGAGTACATTAGAGATTTTCCTTTCAAAAAGCTTCCAAGGATGCAGCGGCATTATCATCTTCACAGTCTCAAGGTCCACACTGCAAGCCATTCAGAAGGCCATTGCCAAATAAGCCACAAAGTCATCACAAAAAAGAGATACTGCACGTTGCAATGGATAGCAGCCCACGTAAATATCCTCGGTAATGAGAAAGCCGATGCACTTGTCAAAGACTCATGAACTTGCCCCAAAATCATGTAACCTCACGACCCTCATAGACGCAAATGCAGTTGCCACAGCCGAAGATTAATCAACAATACTTTTAAATATTCCATCCTAGCTCTAAATAGTAATCGTACAATAGCATTGATAATAACTAGACAGAATACAGCACGTAAAAGAAAGGAAAATCTCAACTGATGGACAAAGAAGTTACACAAATCATTGCCCAATCTACACTAAGGTTCAACTGTCTCCACAACATATCTTCATCTGTCCAGCAATTCAAGCCAGGCTTTTCAATATCAGTCCAGAGGACCCAGAAGATTTGATTTTGTCTGTTTAAACAAAGAGAAAAAGAGATTTTTGCATCTGAGTAGTTTTTTCAATTTATGTAAAGGGATAGATTCTTTTTGAAGAAGTTAAAGAAGAAAGCTCGGTTTTATGAGAATATGTGTACTGTATGAATTAATCCCATACCTCATAAGATTAACATTGAAACAAATACTTTACATATATAAAACACTATTCTTTATTTATAATACAGTCATCTGATTGTTCATTTTGAGAAATAATATAAATATGTTGGAAAATTGGTCATAAAAAAATAATTGGTCCAATTATATTAATTATTTATGTACGACTTTTTTATTTTAACAATCTCTTTTAATTGAACATTTAAAGTACTATTAAGTAATAATAATAAATTAGACTGATACACTAAATGCAATCATAATAAAAAAATTAAATTTTCTGCAGACTTTAACAAATGACAGAGAAAACAAATTTTGACCTTTCATCATATTATTACCTGTTAGATCTGGGGTGTCCAATACGCGGCCCGCCAATACGTAAGTTGAGGCCAGCCGACTCTTTTAAAATTTTTTTTAAATATCAGGTTTTTAAAGTTTTTTCATTTTGAAATTTATTTAAGGGGAAATTTATGTATATATATATATATATATATATATATATATATATATATATATATATATATATATATATATATATATATATATATATATATATATATATCGTATTATGTTGAAAATTTCTGCTGTATGGGGAAGGTGGATCCATAAAGCATTGCTAACCCTAATTCGCTGGCCTAATTCAGCGACAGCTTTAGAAATCATAATAGGTCTCCAGTTTAGTCCTATGACTTTTTGTATCTACATTTGTTGTGTTTGCTGAATTCCAATTTCTTACTTCTTTAGTACTGTGGGTTCTAGTTATTCTTCACTTTTATTTTATTATACTATATATATATATATATATATAAATATACATGTATTTGCCTGTTAACTGTTCTTGTTTTAAAATAAATCCTTTTTGTTTATAGAAACGTCCTTTAGATTAAAATAGATTTATATTTTATCAAAGAGTTATGTGTTGGATTTTACTATAATAAATTACCTTTTTAATAAATTCCGAATTGCATTTCGCATACCCTTTACTATGGATGGTACATGATTCTTTGTGTGTGCGACTTTCATTTCTCCTCCTCCTCTCCTGTTCGGAGTGCCCAAAAAGCAAGAGGCAGTCAGAGATGTTTTTTAAAGTTTAAAAAAATATTCAGGACGGTTAAGATAAAAGACAATGTATACTTAATCGTTTGAGAATGACAGCACTATCAAATTTCAACAACGAGGAACGAAAGATCAATTTAAAGGAACTCCGTAATTTTCAAGAAAATGGCAACTGTAATACTTTGAACATTATTTGATCATTTTATTATTATATTATATAAACATTATTATGTTATCTATGTCTGTATACATGAAAAATAATAAAAACCATTAGAATAATTCATTTTGCTTAAAATTTTTACTCCAATAAATGTTTTTTTGTTTATATAAGTGTAGATATTTTTATGTGCGGCCCGCGAGTTTATAATGTTTTCCCAAAGTGGTCCGCAAGGTCATTTGGGTTGGACAACCCTGTGTTAGATGATTTTAATGAGACTTCCGGGTGTTTCCCCAGCTAAGGAGCGTAAAACACTAATTAACCTCTTCCTTCTTAGTTTCGTCAAACCGACAGGGAGAAATTCATCTGTATATTTCTTGTGCTCCTGATATTAACAGACTGGAGTGCTCAAAATAAGACACCAAAACGATACCCGAAATTTTTTTTATATTCATTATTTTGAATATCAGTAGAAATACCAGACTATTTGCACTGTACTGAATGAAAGGGAAATTTTTGCCGTTTTTTTTTCTAAAGCTAAAACAAAATTTTCTTTTTCCCTTTTTATTTAAAATTTAATCTAATATCCTTTGTTAGATACAACTGGATGCTAGCGTTCTGGAACCTTATCTAAACCTCTGGGAAAGAAGTATTTTGTTTTGGAGGTGAAGTATTCTTCCACTGCTATTTATACACCCTTATAATTTATATATTTATTTCTGTCATGAAAGTGTTTCAGCGACCTGAAAAGATGATAGTCAGATGGTACAATATCAGGTGGATATGCTGGCCGAGGTAAGGTTTCACAACCCAATTATGCAATTTTTTTACGGAGTGTTTCTTGCCGTGAGTGGTTTTGAGTTACCAGGATGAAGAATCACACCCTTTCTGTTGACCAAAGATAGACGTTTATGTTTAATTTCTTTGTTCAAAACATCAGCTTGAGAACATTAATGGTCCTTTATTTTCTATCAGCAACTTATAACGCACTATACCCTTGCTGTCTACAATATAACCTTCTTGTGATGCACTACAGCTTTGGATGTGGATTTGGATGGTGATGTCTCCCCTAAATTAGCACAAGCTTTTTTTCTAACCACGTGTTTGTACCCTATTTACTTCACCCCTCAGTCACCAAGCGGTCCAAAAACGGTTCCCTTTTGTAATGATCACTATTTGAAGAACAGATCGAAATTCTGTCCATTAAGGTATCGGACTACGTTCGGAACCGTGATTTTAAAAAAGCGCATAAAGGGATAATTTTCATGATATTTAGTGCCACTTAGATTAGAATACATGTATAAAATTGTATTAAGGATATTTCGACAAAAAATGATTTAAATACAATATTTTGGCAAAAAATTAACTTAATATAATCTTTTTTTCAAAATGTTTTCTTTTTATAAAAAATGCTTCTAAAATAATAATATTTCGCTTATTAAAAGTAAAGACTTCTCCAGGAAGTCTGAACTAATATTTTTGAAAAATTCACATTATTTTCACAGTTACCACCAATTGAAATAATTATCGGCGTTTCTTCTTTAAAATTGCTCCCCTCTGTAGTCGTAAAATATGGATAAACTGACTCTTAAGTTATATATTTCAAAAATTCTAGTTGAGCCTCTGTAGAGAGGTCTGAGCTATATACAGGCAAAATATTATTATAATAGAAGCATTTTTCTCAAAAGGAGAACATTTGGAAAAAAGATTATTCTAAGTTAATTTTTTGCCAAAATATTATATTTAAATAATTTTTTAACTGTCAAATGTCCTTAAAACAATTTTATGCATATATTCTAATCTAAGTGACACTAAATATCATGAATATTATCCATTTATGCGCTTTTGCAAATCACGGTTCTGAAAGATGTTGGATACCTAAAGTGTACTTTCTCTTCACTCATGTTGATAGTTTTACAAGTTTAGAAAAATTGACTAAAATACGAAAAATATGTGTATCAATCATCCATAGTATACTAACCTAAACTGTTTAAACATGTTTCAGTCAAATCCTAACTCGTGCTAAGGATCGACAAAGCATAAAAATGCACGTGTTCAAAAACGACAGAATTTTTTCTTATACCCAATAACTTGCGATAGTTATTTTTCAATTATTTTATTAGTTTTATTCAATTTCCTCGATTATAAAAAATAGGTACTTTTTTACTATTGTCTTGAAAATTATGCACTGAATTTTGATTTGCATTGCGAATAAAAAAAAGCTATACCTATGTTTTGGACAATCTTTCTAAATGTAAAAAGAAGAAGAGGGAATAAAGAGGAAGTAGAGATGAAATACCAAGTGGAATATTCGAAAATGGAGAAACATCACACGTTTACATCAGACATAAACAGTACATATCATATAAGAGAATGCATATCATTCGGAAGTTCCAAGAAGAAAAATTTCGTATTTTTCAAATGAAAGCATGTTTTTCAATAATATTTTAATGCTGAATGTTGGATCATTATTCATTTAATTTTTATGCATTGAATAAGTTAGGCAACATAGCATCCTAAAAATAGAAAAATATAAATAACACTTTTTTCTGTGAGCCATTTACCTGCAAAACGTGAGTCGAAAGTTTAGATTTGATAACCAATTAGTTTTAAACATAATTGAAATTTTTTGAGTGCTGTCACCTCAAAACTTATGTCGTTGTAAACTTTCCATGCGTTTTTCCCAGACTGTTACTAATGTTGATGTAAATTTTCATTTTGTCAAGCTTTTTTTGTTCAAATTAAAATTAAAATTTTTTGAAGATATTTTCAAACATAGCAGTATTTACTACAAAAGTTAGTTAGGAATTAATCCTTATTCTAGTTACTTTTTTAAGTGTCGAATTTCTTCACATACTACTTCTTTTCTTCCTCGCTTTCTGGCTTAGTTACAAAAATATTTATTACAATTTAAACAAGAAACAGATTTTTAAACTATATACTAACTTTTGTTCCAAATAATTCAAGAAATATGAACCACTTGAAATAATTCAACTTTTTTCTTTAAAAGAATTAAGCATATTTGTAAATTTGTAGAAGCTCCTAAAATTTTAAAATTTTATTTAAAAAAAAATTAAGTTTTTTTTTTAAAAAGAAGGTGTACATATTCACACGCACGGGGAAATAATTAATATTTCTGTATATATTTCCCATAAATTATACTTTATTTTTATTCAGCTTTCTTTCAAGAGCCATTCCATTACTGTAGAAAAAATTATTGAGCTCAAACACGCAATATGTAATATAGTGAACGCTTTATAATCTGAAAGACAAATAAGGTTGTTAAAAATAGTTCAGTATCGCGACTTTTAGAAAGTACAGTCAAAACTCTATATAACGAACCTCCATTTTGCAAATTTCCTTATTTTTCGAAATTTTTCCTGGAACCAAGAACATTTCACTATTTTCTTCGTAAAATAGCCTCTAAATAATGACGTCAATTGAACGAATTTTTTCTCTTGTGATTCGATTTTTTTCGCCTTAATTAAAAAAAAAATTCAGGACATTTTTTAAATTGTTCTCTCTTTAAGTGCATTTCCTGGTGATAAATGACCTTGAACTTGTTTGTCCAGGTGCCTAACTTACATAGATCAAGGAAATTTCCATAATTTTTTTAAGCAAAAAATTCGAGTATAATTAACAGATTTTATCAGTAATTAAATTTAAGGTGCTTAAAGTTACTGGTTATAAAATAAAGTTTGCTTAAAATTACTTGTAGGCTTAAAATTAGAAAATGACGTCCAGAAATTCATTTTTAATATAAAATTATTTTTTAAAGTTGAATATATATTTTTATATATATATATATATATATATATATATATATATATATATATATATATATATATATATAGTGTATTCTTAGACACTGTTCGTTTTTTCTTGTTTTCCTTGTAGATTTCTTTTTGATGGGTAAGATATGTAAAATGAATAGATATTAACTTTTTCAAAAATAGTGTGAATAATTTTCTTTTGTGTTGTTGTTACTTATGCCACCTGATCGATAGTAACATCAGATAAAGGCCCACGAAATTTATCGTGGCAAAGGACTAGTAGTACGCCTGTTGTCAGCCTTAGCTTTGAGCATCATATAAGTGACAGTATAGTTTGGCTCGGTTCCACCCCATTTTAGAGGGAGAGGCCTCCCACGTCTCTTCTCCTATCACCAAACTTGTGGACTTGTGGCTCGATGGCTATTTAGAGTACTCCCATGCCGCATATGCCCTATACCATCACGAACATCCATGCCTTCTCCGGGATTCTAACGTAGGTCCTATGGCACAGCAGTCAGCGTCATTAACCATTATACCGGATGGGTGGCTCTTTTTTCAATTCCTCTACTATTAGCTCACACTCTCCATATGTATTTATTTATTTATCTTGGTAGAATTTTCAATCGTTAATAAAATACATTTTAAAGCGCTCAATTGAGCTGAAATTTTATATACATGATTATTTTGGATGGCAACACAATAATTTAATTATAATTAATAAAAATTAATTGATTAAAACTAATTATTTAAAGAATTACAAATACAGCCACGGTGGCGACTTAGCGACCATTTTGGCGACTTGCGTTTATCTTGGTGGAATTTTCAATCGTCAATAAAATACCTTTTAATGTTCTCAATTGAGCTGAAATTTTATATACATGGTTATTTTGGATGACAATAAAATAATTTAATTATAATTAATAAAAATTAATTGATTAAAACAAATTATTTAAAGAATTACAAATACAGCCACGTTGGCGACTTGTGTCAAAACTTGAAAAGGTTTTCTTCTCACGTTTTAAAGCATTCAACTGAACTGAAATTTTATATACACGATTGTTTTGGATAACAATACGACACTTTAATGATAATTAATAAAAATTAATTACCACTTAATGTTGTGATTCTATCCTATGCATATACATATTTATATTAATTGTAACTATTTAATAAAAAGTAGCTAAAATAAAATTTTTCTTTTTTTTATTATTTAAGTAGGAATTGATTTTTTTTATATTACTTGTTTTGAAAAAATGATACTTAGTGTTTATGAATTTAAAATTTGCTATATTTGGTCTCTAAAGTATATTAAAAGATGATTCTCTCTACATGACGAACTATCTATGTAATGAACTTTCACTTCGGGATGAGAGGTCCGACTATATATTTATACTTGAACGAAATCTTAAATATCTCAAAAAGTGAGTCTTTTTCAACAGAACTCAACATTACACGCTACGCCAAAATTCAAGTTGACCAGACACGAGTCGCACTCCAGACGTTCCATTCTTTATCTCTTTATATACTGAGGAAAGCAAATAACTTTAGCGAAACTACAACGAATTTAGAGATTCACTTGAAGAAATGGCCAGCTTGGGTACGATAGAATCGTAAAAGAAAAGAGAAAAACAGAATATGAAAAACGGGCGGATAATAAAGCAGCGAATAAGCTCACGGTCTTAGGGTAAACCGAACGATCCAGACCAGCCTGCACCTTCCTAGCTCTCCATAAACCCAGAAAGAAGGAAACTAAAAGAAGAATCTACCCTAAAGACGGTCGGTACTTTTACAAAAACAGTAAATAAAAAAAAATTCGAAAGAAGAACCAGAAAAAAATGTCATCTTCATCCATAGCTATCATCTCCACAGCTGGAGGTATGATCAGTTTCTAGAAAATATATAAAAAATAATCAATATTTAAAGCTTCTAGGGTCTGGGGAACGGGGACTATATCTAGGGAGGGTGGGGGGCAAGGAGGGAACAGACACATCTGCATAAATTTTTGCACTGGAGAAATGCAACTTTCTTTCCCTAGAAATCCCTTTGGATGCTTTAATAGGAAAAGAGAGGAGATGGGAACAGGGGAGAAAAAGTTGGGACAACACAGGGAGGGGGAAGCATTTTTTCCATCCCAACCTCCCTCATTGCTCCATCCCATACCCGCAACCGTCGCGCTTTTTAATATCCGGCCCTTTTAACAAAACTCTTTTGCATCTGATATTTTCTTTGCCCCCTTTTTTAGAGTAACCCGTTTTTGGGAATCCTTTCGCCAGCTTCCTTATGAAAGCTTTGCCGGATTTCGTGGTGTTTGACGTATGTGCCCGGATGTTTTGAGAGTCCGGATTCGTTCTGTGTCCGTCGGATTTCATCCGCGGGAATTTTAGTGACAGTAGACGTCAGGGGCTTCCTTATTCTTCAGTGTTTTATATGGTGTTTAGGGGATTATAAAATTTTGTTCTTGTTTGAACAATAAATGACGCGTGGTGTGTTTCTCAAACTACAGTCGACAGCTCTTGCAAATTTTTGTTTGGGATTCCTACATTTATAAAAAACAAACAGTGAAAATATTTTCCAGGAATAGAACACCTTTTAAAAAATAGGTATAAACTATTTTTTTTAAAAAAACCGTAGTGACTTTTTAACTGTTATTAATATATGAACTGTTTTATATAAAATATGATTTTCTCAGTCATTTCTTGAAATTATATGGATACACATTTTTTTTCTGTGCAGTTCAAGGAAAGTATAGAGTAGGTTTTCATGAACGTTGCACTTTATAAAGCAAAACGAGGTTAATGTTGATAGTCTTCGCAATACTGAGCCACTGTCAAGTGACGAGGGTGACACTTCAGTCGGCAACCTCTCTCCAAATTCCCTCATCATTCCAAAGCCCTCTAAAACTGGCTGGGTGGCGTAGTTGGTTTGTAGCTGGCCTTGTACACCCATATTTGCTGGTTCGACCCCAGTCTAAGTCACATGATGCAGGAGATTGACAGCTTTAGCAATGATTATGTAGCATGTGAAAGCTCCCTAGAGTGCCTATATGTCTTGGTTGCTCTCGACAGAATTAAATTCCAAGAACCATTTTGCATTGCCAGAGCTCAAATGCCTCCCTCTGGGCATCAAATTTACATTGCGGTCATTTCTATTCCCCCTATATGGTGCTGCTCTAATACCAGCTCCCGGGTAGCGGGATAGGTCTGCAATGGTAAATACTAATTCGAAATCTTATTGGAAATAAAAAAAAATATCCACTCTAAAACCTAATATTTAAGGATATGATTTATAGAAATGATACTGTGATTAGTAAAAAATTATGGCGAACATATTATTCAATATAAAACATGCAAAGAATAATTATAATAGTTATAGATGAAATTAATATATAACAGTATGCTACTAGTTTTCGGAGTGATTTTGAAATCGCGCCAAAAAGATCTTTGAAGACGGCCAGTCTAATGACATCATTCTATTATGGCAAAATTTTATAACTATTTGGCGGAAAAATTCATAGCGTATACTGATATTAAATTAGTGCCCATTAAATTATGGGTACATTTTCTCCATATTTTTGAATAATGGAATTTCGTATTATATTCGTCTTTATATTTCTTTTTTTAGAAATATTAAATTAATTAATTTTGAGTTTCCTTCTAGAGACCAGCCAAACTAGATTTAAAATTTTGGAAATTTTGTGAACTAATAAGAATGACTGAGTTTAAAACAATGAGTAAAATACACAAATAAAAAAAGATTTTATTTTTTAAGGAGAAAATATGTTTCCATTTTACTCTACTCTTCTCTTGTATTCTTACTCTATACACTTCTAAATATTTTCCGAGTTTGATGTTTTAATATGCTTCTTTACTCAACAACATATTACACACCTAACGATTTCAATTTAAAATTTAAAAAATTAGTTCTATATTCATTCTATATATTAGAAAGAAAATAATTTCATTGGTCAAAGGAAAGTAAGATGAGAAACACAAACAAATCTCCAATTCTTCCTTCAAAAAAGACCAACCCTGTAAAACAAACTTCTCTCTACAATCAATCCCGTTTACATCAAACACGTCACATTTTCAGGTTCTTCCATTTCTTGGGTCCTCCCCCTTATCCCAAGGGTATGTCGTTAGTTTCTATCTCAAAAGTTTCCCCAACCGTGATTCCTAGAAGAGCACAAGGATGAGGGGTGAGGGGAATGATCTAAAGTTACTTAACTCACGTTCTATCCCTATTCCAAGATCTTACCGCTCACACAAAGGAATACCGCTCAACTTGTTCCAGCAACAAAAGATCCTGTGCCCCACGGGTTATAAAACGACCTGAAGCGTACGTGATCACAATTCAAGAGGAGTTAATGCTGTCTGTTGTATGTATGTATGTGCTTCTGGAGATGGCTTTTGTTGTAGGAGAATGACTGACGTGTTCCAGTCTGCAAGATGTCTACTTGGTTTGTGTCCAGCTTTCAACTGGTACGTGTGATGTTGTATGAAAGGTGCTTTGCTTCTGTTTATGGTAACCTCAGAATCATTGCACTGGTGGTTAATGTTTTCTTCGTCTTTCTGTGGCAGTAAAAAGTGACGTAAAATGCATAGTCAATGATGTTATGGGGCAGATATATCGAATGTGCGTATGATATGGAAGGAAAATCATAAACAAAATGGCGGGTTTTTGTGGAATGTGAGTAGGAAGATTATTGCCGGTTCGTAGTGTTGCTGCAATAAAATGTACATATATTTATGATTTTTTGGAAGGAAATAAAACTTGGATGAGATTTGAGTAGAAGATAAATAAAAACAAACATTTTTTCATGGATAGTAAATTTTTATTCTCGAAGTGAATGCTTGAAGGCTTTTTTTTTTGCTCACAAAATTTTGCTGTTGAAAATTCTCGTAGAATGGGCTAAATTCGTGACTATCACATGATAAATACAATCACGTGTTCTTCGTAGAATTCAAAACTTATATTGGACTTGTACATGTTCTACTATTAAAACTGAGATAAAATTTTAAATTTAATATTTGGATACAGATGTTAAGGTATTTTAAGATTCTTCAAAAAGTTTTTAAAAATTAAAAAAATCATTATTATTATACGCGTATTCCTTTAAATCAAGTGTAATTTGCTTACATATGTGCGCTGTTATTGTTAACAATTATGTACTTTTTAAAAAAGTTATTGGTAAAAGAAAAAGTTGGCAATATAGCAAAGCAAATGAGCTGAT